>JAPDDN010000244.1:0-5000 GCA_027422405.1 Ptychobarbus kaznakovi
GCAAACATCTAGAACACCCTAGCAAACACCTAGAACACACTAACAACCAACTTGAACACCCTAACGACCACATAGAACACCCTAGAAACAGCAGATCAATGTGGTAAAAAATCAGAACACATTAGCATTCACCCTAGCAACTACCCAAAACTCAGTAGCAACCACCTAGAACACCCTCACCCTAAATATCAACATGATCTTACTGTAGTTCTAGAATCAATATCAACATGATCTTACTGTAGTTCTAGACTAAATATCAACACGATCTTACTGTAGATCTAGACTAAATATCAACACGATCTTACTGTAGCTCTAAACTAAATATTAACATGATCTTACTGTAGTTCTAGACTAAATATCAACATGATCTTACTGTAGTTCTAGACTAAATATCAACACGATCTTACTGTAGCTCTAGACTAAATATCAACATGATCTTACTGTAGATCTAGACTAAAAATCAACACGATCTTACTGTACACCCACAACTAAATATCAACATGATCTTACTGTAGTTCTAACTCAATATCAACATGATCTTACTGTAGATCTAGACTAAATATCAACACGATCTTACTGTAGCTATAAACTAAATATCAACATGATCTTACTGTAGATCTAGACTAAATATCAATATGATCTTACTGTAGCTCTAGACTAAATATCAACACGATCTTACCGTAGATCTAGACTAAATATCAACACGATCTTACTGTAGCTCTAAACTAAATATCAACGTGATCTTACTGTAGATCTAGACTAAATATCAATATGATCTTACTGTAGCTCTAGACTAAATATCAACATGATCTTACTGTAGCTCTAGACTAAATATCAACATGATCTTACTGTAGTTCTAGACTAAATTATAAACACGATCTTACTGTAGTTCTAGACTAAATATCAACATGATCTTACTGTAGCTCTAGACTAAATATCAACATGATCTTACTGTAGTTCTAGACTAAATATCAACACGATCTTACTGTAGCTCTAGACTAAATATCAACATGATCTTACTGTAGCTCTAGACTAAATATCAACACGATCTTACTATAGTTCTAGACTAAATATCGACAAGATCTTACTGTAGTTCTAGACTAAATATCGACATGATCTTACAATAGCTCTAGACTAAATATCAACATGATCTTACTGTATTCTAGACTACATATCATCATGATCTTACTGTAGCTCTAGACTAAATATCAACATGATCTTACTGTAGTTCTAGACTAAATACGACATGATCTTACTGTAGCTCTAGACTAAATATCGACATGATCTTTAGCTTACTGTAGCACTAGAAAATATCAACATGATCTTACTGTAGTTCTAGACTAAACATCGACATGATCTTACTGTAGCTCTAGACTAAATATCGACATGATCTTACTGTAGCTCTAGACTAAATATCAACATGATCTTACTGTAGTTCTAGACTAAACATCGACATGATCTTACTGTAGCTCTAGACTAAATATCAACATGATCTTACTGTAGTTCTAGACTAAATATCAACATGATCTTACTGTAGTTCTAGACTAAATATCAACATGATCTTACTGTAGTTCTAGACTAAATATCAACATGTATTTACTCATCTCACCTGCATAAAAACACATTCAGTGATCCTCAAAATCAACAAATACTGCGAAATGCAAACTCAGAATATTATACAAACGTGCACTAATTAAATATGTTAAATAAGACAAATATAATTTATATATTTAATCCCATTTTACTAACCATGTCTTTGTTACTGCATCATATTCTTCATGTGATTAGTTAGGGTTAGGTTACCCTCTACTGTACAGACGTGAATTTACATTTCCTTCAGTCTGAGCCAGATTCACTTCACTTTTGGTGTGAAAAGGCTTTACATTTGTAAAAGAAGAACTTTTTTTATTAAAAACAAACAAGCAAGCCCTGCCCAGATTTACAAAGTAACTCAAAAGTAACGTAACGTGTTAAATAGTAACATAATTAGTTACTTTTTTAGGAAGTAACGCCATATTGTACTGCATCACTTTTGAAAGTAACTTTCCCCGACACTGGCTGCTAGGGTGCCGGTTCTTCATCTGGAGCATTAGTTGTGTATGTTTGTGATGGTCTATTGATCTCACCTTCCTCAGCAGTGAGATGAGGTCTTTGTGCCAGGATGAGCTGTACTGTACACTGACTGTACTGAACAGCTGCAGTAGAGACTCCACTGAGTTACTGGCGTGGATGTCGTATGGCCTCTGAGAGACAGACAGAGAGAGACATAAATGTGACCGTGGACCACAAAATCAGTCATAAGGGTCAATTATACATCATGTACATCATATGTCAAATATACATCATCTAAAGGCTGAATAAATAAGCTTTTCATTGTTGTATGGTTTGTTATGATAGGACAATATTTGGCTGAGATACAACTATTTGAAAACCTGGAATCTGAGGGTGCAAAAAAAAATCACCTTTAAAGTTGTTCAAATGAAGTTCTTAGCAATGCATATTACTAATTAAAAATGAAGTTTTGATATATTTACGGTAGGAAATTTACAAAATATCTTCATGAAACATCATAGCGACTGTTCTAAAAATATTGATCTCAGTCCGTTATGAGAACATTCTATAAACATTACTTTAAGAACATCTTGTCCTAACATTGATATTTTAATAATCATTAGTGAAGGTTCCCGTTAGCTTCGGTCCTGCTGAAACTCTGTATGAATCTGCACAGTTGTCCAAGTTGGTTTCTAGGGTTGGGGTTGCAAACCAGTAAAGCTTAGTTGGTAAAGATAGTTGACCAAAGAGGTTAAGCTACACTGTAAAAAAAAATCTGTAAAATTACGGTAAAAATCGGCAGCTGTAGTTGCCAGATTTTTACCGTTAAAAAATACGGTAGCAACATTTTAGGTTTTATGTTTTTAGTTTCATTAACTGATATAATGTTAATATACCAACCTATTGAAGTACTGAAATCTGTTTTGTACCTTTGTAATACACCGATAACCACCAAAAGCAGTTGATGATGAGAAAGTCACATGATGAACCAAAGCCAATCACAAGCAGCTTTTAAATATTAACATATATAGAAGGTGCATATTCACACAAACACTAATCACCATCATGGTACACGCATGAAACTGAAATAATGCAATAAACATTAATTTAACAACATTAGATGTAACATACAACCCTGTGGGTGTATTACAGAAATATCCTAACTTTAAAATCGTATCTTATGTGTTTGGTTACCATGGTCATTTCAGTTAGGACCACATTTAGGACAAAAGCTATTACAAAACAGCATTTCCTAAGTGTGTTATCTTATCTTAACTACCGGGGTATTACAGAAACCTAACTTGATAAAAAACCCTAAAAACTGTCTTAACTTTAGGGCAACCCCACAGCTGTCCTAACTTCAACATTATTCGAAATCTAACAGAAAACCTGCTTAGAGTTGCTCTGTCCAACAGTGGTATTACATTCATTAATAATTGAAAATGAAGAACGGAGATGTTTAATGGTAGAAAGACGCTGAAGAAGTGTTACATTTTGATGAGAAAACACTTATAAAAATAATTACAGACTGCCACGCAACAGGAACTGCAACCAGCATTACAGAGACCAACAAAAGCATCACGGAGCATTGCCAGTTGTTGTGCAAGTGACTAATGCTTTGCATTTTTTGCAAAAGGCGATTTTTAAAGTGAAGTCGTTTTTTTTTGTTTACCTCATCAGCAGTGTAGGTTGCTTGGTAACTGACCTGCGCTGTCGAGCTTGATTATGCCATTTAAGATTTCCTAACTAGAGATAAGATACGATTTTGTAAGATAGGATAAGTATCCCACATCAAGTTAAGATTAGCATCTGTCATTCGAATTTGCGAAAAATCCTAATTTAACATATCTTAACTTAAGACCTAAGATAAGAAACTTTCTGTAATACGCCCCTAGATGTACACACCTGATAAGAAAAAACTAAGAAGAAACATAGTTATTTCAACAACAACAAAAAAACATCAAATTTGAAATGTAACGCAGGGATTTCTGGGAATGTCAATTTACGGTTGTTTACTGTTTTTTTCACTTCCAAATACAATATACTACCGTAAAATGACATGTAATGTCCAAGACAGTTTTTCACCATATATAGTAAAAGAACTTACCGTTAGACATTTAACAGGTTTTTACTGTAGCATTTTACTGTAGCTGTTAAATTCACGGTAGTTTTTTACAGTGTAGCTAAGCACCAGCACATCAGCACCCCCTGCTGGAGACTTCAGTCCAAATACTAGATTTACTGTTGCCTCGTCAATCTGCGTTTCCCAAAACCATCGTGAGCATCAGTAGATCGTAGAAACCATTGCCACCGAGGTTCTCTACAATCACGCAGCTCTGGACTTTTCATCAGTGAAACATGACGCTTTCATCTGCCCAAAAATGTAAATAAACAAAAAGCAAAAAAATATAAAAACGTACCCAACTTCGCAGAACCTCAAAGATCGTCACGCCCAGCGACCACCAGTCCACCTCGAGCGCATAACCGGTTCCCCCGCTCACAAACGACTGGAAGATCTCTGGAGCTGTTAGGAGAACACACATGCATTATATAATCAGACAGTAGGGGCAGGGATGGGGGTGGGGTGGGGATTATAGCGCAATGACCATATCCCAAATATCAAAACTCAAAATGTCATTTCCATACCTAAAATATATATTTTACAGATTGTTAATAAACACAGCTAGGGCTTCCTACCAGCATCCTTCACAAAACGTAATTTAAATTTAAATAATATTTCCATTGATGTATGGTTTGTTATGATCGGACAATATTTGAAAATCTGGAATCTGAGGATGCAAAAAAATCTAAATATTGAGAAAATCATCTTTAAAGTTGTTCAAATTACATTCTTAGCAATGCATATTACTAATCAATAATTAAGTTTTGATATATTTACGGTAGGAAATTTACATGGAACATGATTTTAATATCTAATGATTTTTGTC
>JAPDDN010000244.1:10000-15000 GCA_027422405.1 Ptychobarbus kaznakovi
TTATGAGATCTACAGATGACATAGACGTCATTATATGAGATCTATAGATGACATAGACGTCATTATATGAGATCTATAGATGACATAGACGTCATTATATGAGATCTATAGATGACATAGACGTCATTATATGAGATCTATAGATGACATAGACGTCATTATATGAGATCTATAGATGACATAGACGTCATTATATGAGATCTACAGATGACATAGACGTCATTATGTGAGAGCTATAGATGACATATCTTCATGGAACATGATCTTAATATCTAATGATTTTTGGCATAAAATAAAAATTTATAATTTTGATCCATACAATGTATTGTTGACTATTGCTACAAATATAGCTGTGCTGCTTATGACTGCTTTATGCTCCAGGGTCAAATATGATTAAAATTCAAAATATTAATGAAAATTGGAACTATAATAAAAACTATAATAGTATGTCAGTGATACTAAAATAGCACCGGTGAAGCATCACGAAATGATCACAGGAATGATGTTTCCATTTCACACTGAATATATGTGAGTCCCTCGTTCTCATTATATTCTCATGAGATGCTGTGTGTGTCTCTCTGTCTCTGTCTGTGTGTGTGTGTGTGTGTGTGTGTGTGTGTGTCTCCTCTCTCTCTGTGTGTGTGTGTGTGTGTGTGTCTCTCTCTCTCTCTCTCTCTCTCTCTCTCTGTGTAGTGTGTGTGTGTGTGTGTGTGTGTGTGTGTGTGTGTGTGTCTCTCTCTCTCTCTCTCTCTCTCTGTGTGTGTGTGTGTGTGTGTCTCTCTCTCTCTCTCTCTCTCTGTGTGTGTGTGTGTGTGTGTGTCTCTCTCTCTCTGTGTGTGTGTGTGTGTGTGTGTGTGTGTGTGTGTGTGTGTGTTGTGTGTGTGTGTGTGTGTGTGTGTGTGTGTGTGAATGCGTCTGTGTGTGTGTGTCTGTGTGTGTGTGTGTGTGTGTGTGTCTGTCTGTGTCTGTGTGTGTGTGTGTGTGTGTGTGTGTGTGTGTGTGTGTGTGTGTGTGAGTGTGTGTGTGTCTCTCTATTAGAGCACTTCAGAGCTCATTTCCCGTCTGTAAGAGGCCGCAGATCTGAGAGTCAATCATCACCACATCTATTATAGATCTGGCCGCTCTCCATTCACTCTGACAAAGACAGCATCACACTCGGTCAGACGGCTCATATTAAAGATCACGGGGTCAGCGGAGAGACGACGGTTAGGGTTATAACTCTTCCTCCAGTGAAAATGTGAATCTGCAGTTGTCTCTCACATCAAAATACAGCCACATATTAGTTTGGAGCCGTTTTGGACTGTTTTAAACTCTGTGAAACATTCTCCAGATATTATTGTGATGTTTTTATCAGACTCTCATTCTGACGGCACCCATTCACTGCTGAGCATCCATTGCTGAGACACATTTCTACAAACCTGATGAAGAAACAAACTCATCTACACTACCAGTCAAAAGTTTGGGAAAGAAAGAAAGAAAGAAAGAAAGAAAGAAAGAAAGAAAGAAAGAAAGAAAGAAAAGAAAGAAGAAAGAAAGAAAAAGAAAGAAAGAAAGAAAGAAAGAAAGAAATAAGTTTCTTCTGCTCATCAAGGCTGCATTTATTTGATTAAAAATACAGAAAAAACTGTAATATTGTGAAAAAGTAGGTTAAAGCTGCAGCATGTCAGTAAGAGAACAGGAGGCGTTCTGAGCCGGGACCGAGGGGAGCGTCAGACTTTATTCGCTCACAAACCACAGCAGGAGCGCGAGGAGGAAGGTTAGTAGACTGGAAAGAGTCCGAGAGGCTGAAATAATCAGGCCATGATGACAAATGAGACGAGGGATGTAGAGAGAGAGAGAGAGAGAGAGAGAGAGAGAGAGAGAGAGAGAGAGAGAGAGAGAGAGAGAGAGAGAGAGGAACACATGCAGAAGAAAACAGAGGGAGTACAACACTTCGTCAAAACATTTGCAGTGTCCCAGATAGAACAGAGCGAATGTCTGCACTTCACGAGTGACTCGAGGCGACACACACACACACACACACACACACACACACACACACACACACACACAACACACACACACACACACACACACACACTCAAACACGCACACACACACACACACACCCTAACACAAACACACACACTAACACACACTCTAAACACACACACACACACACACACACGTTCCTCAGAGTATTTCTTCTGAATGTCCCGCAGCCAACGCCTCTCCGCTGGCCTTATTACACAAGGTGCCTTCACAAGGAACGTCCCGAATGAACTTCACAAGTTTCCCGAGCTGAGAAGTTGAGGAAAGTTCCAGCAGAGCAGAGACGAGCGTCCTCTACCTCAGAAACGATTAAGCTTAATTACGATTAAGTCCGAATATAATTTAGTTACAATTGTGTTTCCCCCACTGCTTGGAAGTCGCCGCTTGTCATCCTGCCGTAGCCAGCGTATATTTGGCGGGATCGCCATAAGTCCGCTGGCTGTTCGCGGGGAAATCACAGCCACCGTTCACGGCTCATCCTTGCCCGCTGTTCATGTGACAAGCCCGGGAGGTGGCTCCTCTGGTTATGGCCACGGAGGTCATTCCCAGCCGCCTGGCTCTCCCGTGGTGGAGAAGGAAGCGGTTGCTGAGGGATTCTGTGAGGGCCCCTGAATGGACCTCAGCATCCAAGCTGAGCCCTAGGAGGGCTTCATGTTCCTGTGGGATGTCCTGTTCCTATGTTTAGCCCTGGAGGGCTCCTAAAACTCCATTAACTACCCCATGGCTTTTTGGGGGGGTAGAGCTCCGGCTGGAGTGGCCGGGCCTAGTAGACCGAGGCCATGGCCGCGAAGACCACCTGCCATGGCCTCCAGAAGTCCCCGCTCCGCCATGGCCTCCTTCTGTGTGTTTCTCCAGAGCGCCCCCCCCCCCCCCCGGTGGAACTGTTACGGTGCGGGTCACGCCTTCCGGGAGGAGGGAGTTATGTCAGTCATATTTTCCCACTTTTGACCTTATTTGGTTTGTTTCCTGTCCTTGTTTAGTGTCATTATTAGTTAATTCTTGTCCAGCTGTGTTTGTCTTATCTATGATTATCCAGTGTATTTATAGTCCTGTCTGTTCAGTTAGTGTTCGTCTGGTCTACTCGTGAGTACTCTTGAGTTAATCCCCGTCTCGTGTTCCTCGTTCGAGACACTACTATCTTGATCTAAACCAAAGACACCCATGTACTGTACACATATACAAGGGATCATGAACTGCCATTATTTTTTATTTTGTACTGGTCTCTGAGGTCCACTTATAATGTTATCAAGCTTTTTACATAAAACATAATAATTTTGAAGTAATAGGCTATTTTCTGTCCTGTCTTTGATCCCCCAGCACTGTAGGATCGATGGGCGGGGCTAAACAGGCAGCGTTGTAGGATCGGGGGCGGGGCTAAACAGGCAGCGCTGTAGGATCGGTGGGCGGGGCTAAACAGGCAGCGTTGTAGGATCGGGGGCCGGGCTAAACAGGCAGCGCTGTAGGATCGGTGGGCGGGGCTAAACATGCAGCGGTGTAGGTTCGGTGGGCGGGGCTAAACAGGCAGCGTTGTAGGATCGGTGGGCGGGGCTAAACAGGCAGCGCTGCAGAATCGGTGGGCGGGCTAAACAGGCAGCGCTGTAGGATCGGTGGGTGGGGCTAAACAGGCAGCGCTGTAGGATCGGTGGTGGGGCTAAACAAGTAGCGCTGTAGGATCGGTGGGTGGGGCTAAACAGGCAATGCTGTAGGATCGGTGGGCGGGGCTAAACAGGCAGCGCTGTAGGATCGGTGGGCGGGGCTAAACAGGCGGCACTGTATGATCGGTGGGCGGGGCTAAACAGGCAGCGCTGTAGGATCGGTGGGTGGGGCTAAAGTCAAGTCAAGTCACCTTTATTTATATAGCGCCTTTAACAATACAAATTGTAACAAAGCACTGCACAATATCAAAATAGGCAAATTTTGTCAATAATGTAAAATGACAGGATTTAACACTCAATTATCTGCTGAATGCATTTCATTATTGAATTTAGTAATGGCATTGTCCAGCTTAGTTCAGTTTAAATAGTATCTTGTGCAATCAAGTCGATGATTGTGCTGAAATGAAGTGTCCCCAACTGAGCAAGCCAAAGGCGCAGCGGCAAGGAACGAAAACTCCATCGGTGACAGAATGGAGAAAAAACCTGGGAGAAACCAGACTCAGTCGGGGGCCAGTTCCCCTCCGGCCAGACGAATCAGTAGTTTGTTCCAACTGCAGCAAAGTCAGAGTGTAAGTGGTCCACTGGTTCCGGGGTCTTTCCCCGATGGATGTCTAGGTGACGAGGTCCTCCTCACTGGAGATCTGTCTCTGGGGCTCATCTCGGAGGTCCTCGGAGGGTTTTCATCGTCTCTTCTCAGTGTTCGGTCATCTCTATCGTTTAAGGGTAGGATCCAGACTGAAGCTTGTGTAATTCCTAACTACCACGGGATGTTAATCCCGTGGCAGTAACATAGAAACAGTAAGACAATTAGCGTAGCAGCTGCTCCATCCAGGAATAACCCTGGATGAAATATCAGTATAACCCAAGCTAAAGCATAATAATGTGCATTTGTTCAGATAGACTGGCAGTACAAGATTGTGAATGCATTATATGAATGCTTGGCTAAAGAGATGCGTCTTTAATCTAGATTTAAACAGAGAGAGTGTGTCTGAACCCCGAACGTTTTCAGAAGGTATTCCATAGTTTAGGAGCCAGATATGAAAAAGTTCTCCTCCTTTTGTGGACTTTGCTATCCGAGGTACTACCAAGAGTCCAGAGTTTTGCGACCTAAGGAGCGGGTTAGATTGTAGCGTGATAGAAGATTAGTTAGTACGCAGGAGCTAAATCATTAGGGCCTTATAGGCAAGTATAATATTTGTAACTGATACGAAACTAATAGGTAGCCAGTGCAGAGACTGTAAAATTGGAGTAAAATAGGTCATATTTTCTTGACCTGGTAAGGACTCTAGCCGCAGCATTTTGTACTATCTGTAG
>JAPDDN010000244.1:20000-25000 GCA_027422405.1 Ptychobarbus kaznakovi
AGTCAATGGATGCTCTGTCCTGGTCTGAATCAGGAGAGAAATCTGCAGAGTTCAAAACAGCTCTAACACTTTTGTCTTCTCCAGATGTTAACTGATGGACTGCAGTGCTGTGATGTTTTTATCAGACTCTCATTCTGACGGCACCCATTCACTGCTGCAGAGACACATTCCTACAAATCTGATGAAGAAACAAACTCAGACTTTCCCAGCATTTTAGGTTGAACTTTTCCTTGAAGTTGCACATACAGTGGGTACGGAATGTATTCAGACCCCCTTTACATTTTTTCACTCTTTGTTATATTGCAGCCATTTGCTAAAATCGTTTAAGTTAATTTTTTTTCCTCATTATGTACACACAGCACCCCATATTGACAGAAAAACACAGAATTGTTGACATTTTTGCAGATTTATTAAAAAAGAAAAACTGAAATATCACATGGTCCTAAGTATTCAGTTCAGACCCTTTGCTCAGTATTTAGTAGAAGCACCCTTTGATTTAATACAGCCATGAGTCTTTTTGGGAAAGATGCAACAAGTTTTTCACACCTGGATTTGGGGATCCTCTGCCATTCCTCCTTGCAGATCCTCCCAGTTCTGTCAGGTTGGATGGTAAACGTTGGTGGACAGCCATTTTTAGGTCTCTCCAGAGATGCTCAATTGGTTTAAGTCAGGGCTCTGGCTGGGCCATTCAAGAACAGTCACGGAGTTGTTGTGAAGCCACTCCTTCGTTATTCTAGCTGTGTGCTTAGGGTCATTGTCTTGTTGGAAAGGTAAACCTACGGCCAGTCTGAGGTCCTGAGCACTCTGGAGAAGGTTTTCATCCAGGATATCCCTGTACTTGGCCACATTCATCTTTCCCTCGATTGCAACCAGTCGTCCTGTCCCTGCAGCTGAAAAACACCCCCACAGCATGAATGCTGCCACCACCATGCTTCACTGTTGGGACTGTATTGGACAGGTGATGAGCAGTGCCCTGGTTTTCCCACACATACCGCTTAGAATAAGGCCAAAAAGTTCTACCTTGGTCCTCATCAGACCAGAGAATCTTATTTGTCACCATCTTGGAGTCCTCCATGTCCTCCATGCGGGCTTTCATGCGTCTTGCACTGAGGAGAGGCTTCGTCGGGCCACTCTGCCATAAAGCCCCGACTGGTGGAGGGCTGCAGTGATGGTTGACTTTCTACAACTTTCTCCCATCTCCCGAATGCATCTCTGGAGCTCAGCCACAGTGATCTTTGGGTTCTTCTTTACCTCTCTCACCAAGGCTCTTCTCCCCCGATAGCTCAGTTTGGCCGGACGGCCAGCTCTAGGAAGGGTTCTGTCTGGTCGTCCCAAAACGTCTTCCATTTAAGGATTATGGAGGCCATTGTGCTCTTAGGAACCTTAAGTGCAGCAGAAATGTTTTTGTAACCTTGGCCAGATCTGTGCCTTGCCACAATTCTGTCTCTGAGCTCTTCAGGCAGTTCCTTTGACCTCATGATTCTCATTTGCTCTGACATGCACTGTGAGCTGTAAGGTCTTATATAGACAGGTGTGTGGCTTTCCTAATCAAGTCCAATCAGTATAATCAAACACAGCTGGGACTCAAATGAGGGTGTAGAACCATCTCAAGGATGATCAAAGAAATGGACAGCACCTGAGTTAAATATATGAGTGTCACAGCAAAGGGTCTGATATACTTAGGACCATGTGATATTTCAGTATTTCTTTTTTAATAAATCTGCAAAAATGTCAACAATTCTGTTTTTCTGTCAATATGGGTGCTGTGTGTACATTAATGAGGAAAAAAAATGAACTTAAATTATTTTAGCAAATGGCTGCAATATAACAAAGAGTGAAACATTTAAGGGGGTCTGAATACTTTCCGTACCCACTGTGTGTAAAAATATAAAGATGGAAAAACAAGTGCCATCGTCATGCACATGCAGAAGACGAGAGAGAATCACTTAATAGTCACCAGAGGTTTACTAAAAACACATGTTCGATCTCCTGAAGGATCTCAAGCTCTCTGAAGACGTTCCGGACCTCGTCCCGCTCAATGCACTGCTGCTTGTTCATGTACTTCATGGCGTACATCTTCTCCGTGTCCCGCTTCTGCACGATGCACACCTGAAACACACACAGATGAACACGCAGTGAGGAAGACGGCGCAGGCCGCGCTAACGAGAGAAACACGAGGGAACATATGCATCATCACACACCCACGTCCTATTAATATCACACTCGCTTCGACGGCGCAAACTGTCACGGGTCACAAGCACAGAATCTGCATTAAAAGCTCATTAAATGATAATCAAGAGTGTCGGAGATAAAGGTCAATACACAGTTTAATATCTTATATCACTGCAAATGCATTTGTGACCCTGCAGCACAAAAGCAGTCATATTAGACAACAATACATTGTATGGGTCAAAATTATCAATTTTTATCTTATGCCAAAAATCATTAGGATATTAAGATCATGTTTGATGAAGATATTTTCTACCGTAAATATATCAAAACTTAATTATTGATTATTAATATGCATTGCTATCATTCGGGAGCAAAACAAGTGAGTCGTTTGAATAATTCATTCAGAAGATTCGTTCTAAAGAACCGATTCATTCGGGAACAAAACAAGTGAGTCGTTTGAATAATTCATTCAGAAGATTCGTTCTAAAGAACCGATTCATTCGGGAACAAAACAAGTGAGTCGTTTTAATAATTCATTCAGAAGATTCGTTCTAAAGAACCGATTCATTCGGGAGTAAAACAAGTGAGTCGTTTGAATAATTCATTCAGAAGATTCGTTCTAAAGAACCGATTCATTCGGGAACAAAACAAGTGAGTCGTTTGAATAATTCATTCAGAAGATTCGTTCTAAAGAACCGATTCATTCGGGAACAAAACAAGTGAGTCGTTTGAATAATTCATTCAGAAGATTCGTTCTAAAGAACCGATTCATTCGGGAACAAAACAAGTGTTTTACAATTTACAACCACAGCTGCCAAAATTATTTAGTAAAAACTACAGATTTTGTTTTACAGTGTAATTGTACAATGCAAACTTATTTTGTACATGCAAATTAACTAGTTTTATTGCTAAAATTTTATTTAAATTAGGCTACAATTCTCACACACACACAACCCAACGTGGAAACTCTGGGATTAAAGAAGGTTCCGGCATCCCATCTCATGTTATGATGACTCTTGGATTGGTAGAGTGACATAACCTACATGCAATAACTGAGTTTTTAAATTGTTTTATACTCTATAAAAAGCTCTGATTCTGTCAAACAGCTGCTGTGAGAGTCTAGAGGCAACAATCAAGTCATTTAGTCGTCCGAGCGAAACAAGCAAACAAAATAATCCAGTTGAAATGGCCTCCAAAGCATCCAGTATACATGTTGTTTTCCTGAATGTTAGAACAGCCTTTGAGCTCATGAGAACAGCAGTGTTTCAGCCTCACACGTCCAGACGGAAAACACTCTAAAACGCTCCGTAATTACATCCAGCAGAGACTCGATCGGTTCACAGCAGACACCTCCAATACAAAGCTGCCCGCCGGCACCGATATCACCCAGAGATCTAATCAGCCCCTCCACAACAACACAAGAACATTAACCAGCAGAAACCTGGAAACAAGACAACAAATCCGTTAAAGAGAAACAGCACATCTCTAAAGGACTGGTTCAGTCGGCGATGAAAATGTGCTGATCCTCAGTTCATCTGAGTTTGGAGAAATGTGTCACTGCATCAGTGAATGGGTGCCGTCAGAATGAGAGTCTGATAAAAACATCACACTCCAGTCCATCAGTTAACATCTGGAGAAGACAAAAGTGTTAAAGTTTAGAGCTGTTTTAAACTCTGCAGATTTCTCTCCTGATTCAGAACAGAACAGTTTTTCACTGGAGGAAGAGTTATTATGGATTATGAACTCTGTGGTATTTTAATTAAAAACATCTTAATGCTGGATTTGTTTTCGGGTTTTGTTTTCTCCAGATGATAACTGATGGACTGGAGTGGTGTGATGTTTTTATCAGACTCTCATTCTGACGGCACCCATTCACTGCAGCGCATCCATTGACTCTCATTCTGACGGCACCCATTCACTGCAGCGCATCCATTGACTCTCATTCTGACGGCACCCATTCACTGCAGCGCATCCATTGACTCTCATTCTGACGGCACCCATTCACTGCAGAGCATCCATTGACTCTCATTCTGACGCACACATTCACTGCAGAGCATCCATTGACTCTCATTCTGACGGCACCCATTCACTGCAGAGCATCCATTGACTCTCATTCTGACGGCACCCATTCACTGCAGAGCATCCATTGACTCTCATTCTGACGGCACCCATTCACTGCAAAGCATCCATTGGCCTAAAAGTGAACACAGTTTTGGCTGAACTGTTCCTTTAACTCTCATTGTAATTATACGAGATCTGGTCAGACACTAACAACAATCTAATCACCTTCACATTTATCTCCTCCAAACGAGAGCATTAAACTCCTGCTGGCTGTTTGCATGGTTAAATATTCACAATGAACACCTGTGATTGTGGTTGAACACACATTAGACGGTGTGCTAAAGGTCAGCTGTCGGCTGCTCCGAGCTGATATTCAGTCACTGCTCTGGAAAACATCATCACAATGCTGGCGGTGGTCAAAGCGGATCGAGGCCTGAGTCACACTGAAGCTGTGAGAGCCGTATAAACCCATCCACCGGAAAACAAGATCATTTCACGCTTATCATCATCTGTTTGCATGTTTAGAGAATCCCTGAGCAGATATACGAGCGTCCGGATGAGAAACTGACACTGACCGGAGGATCTCAGAGGAGCGTTATTATCATTAAAGAAAAGTACAACCACAAAAACATAAATACAATAAACATTAAATAAAATATAAAAACATATATATATATATATACAGTCAAGCCAAAATGTATTGAAACACCTTCAACACGTCTCACATTATATCACAGTTTATTCGCTATAGTTAGTAAAATATGAGT
>JAPDDN010000244.1:30000-42500 GCA_027422405.1 Ptychobarbus kaznakovi
TTAACCTGAAGAAATTATGTGAGAAATATATAACTGCTGTACAGTAGAATGTATGCCTCAAAGTAATAATAATGAAGACTTTAAATTTTATAATCATACGTTTGATTTTAACAGTATATTTCTGTTATTTCTGAGTGGCACTTTAGCAAAAGATGAAAGTGTGTGTAATTTTCATTTGATTAAAATATTAAATTGTTTACATTTTATGCTTTCATTTTATTACCAGATTTTAAAATACACAGAATTTGCAAAAAAATATACATTTATTCATAGGGCCTTATAATTGAAAATAAGTAGATAAAATATTTCAATTGATTAGGCATTATTTTTGGGTACTCAAATTTAATTAAACCATTAAAATGGAATCCAGACAAATTATAATGATAAACACAAAATTTGGTAAAAATAAAACAGAATTAAAAAAATTACAAAAAATGAATGTACGTCATGGGGCCCTAATGTATTATTATGTATTTTTAACTGTATCCATTAAAACAGAGTTCAGAAAAAATCTAACAGAAAAAATAGAATTCAGAAAAAATCAAAACAGATAAATGGAATTCAGAAAAATTCAAACAGAAAAATGGAATTCTGAAAAATTCTAACAGAAAAAATGGAATTCAGTCAAATTCAAACAGAAAAAACTGAATTCAGAAACATTAAAACAGAAAAAATGGGTTACTGTCAGACTTTGTCTCCCTCTGCCTTGTGTTTTCCATGCCCATATTTGGTTTTTCCTGTCCTAGTGTCCTGTCATTAGTTGATTAGTCTCTGTCTGTGTCCTGATTACGTCCCAGGTGTTTCCAGTTATGTCTCCCTATATATAGTCTGTTCTGCCCCATGTTTCCTGTCCGTTATTGTTAATGTCTATGTATATGTCAATGGAAGTGTATGTACCCCAACCATCATCTGTGTCTGTCTACCTCCGTGTCCTAGTAAAGTCTACTGTTTATGTTATCCTCGTCTCCTCGTTCCTGGCTCCCCCGTGCAGTCCCGTGACAGTTACAATGTTCTTCACACTTAGAAAAAAAGTGATTTTAACAACTGTTCTTTGAATTTCATAATGCTCTAAAATGTATGTTAAGTCTAAAATAGACTGTTGTTGTTAAACTCTATCCATTAAAACAGAGTCCAGAAAAATTAATATGGAAAAAAAGCAGAATTTAAGAATTTCATAGAGTCCTAAATAATGCCTTCTCACTCAAAAACTGAGCTGCGTAAGCTCAGATCAATAAACCAAATCAATAAAAGACTGAACCCAAGATTTGGTGATAATACAGCATATAATGAGAGCGTTACAGGCAGTTTTTTAAAAGTCGGTCAGGCGTTTTTGACTGGAAACAACAAATTAGCGACAGGATTTTCAGCGCAAGCGTCAACATGTTCTTCACACGTTTCTTTTAAGAGCTGTTCTTGGAGAATGGCTCTTCTATGGCATCACAGTAGAGTGTATCTGAATAGAGATAAAGCCTGCGCTCTCCACACAGAATCAGAGTCCCTCGTCACAGCGGAAAATCATCCATGAGATCGACTGGAGTGGATTCTATAGAAGCTGAACTAAACACATCTGACTGGAACAAGCAGAGTGACACACACACACACACAGACACTCTCACAGACCACACGCACACAGACACTCTCACAGACACACACACACACACAGACACTCTCACAGACACACAGACACACACACACACACACACACACACACACACACACACACTCGCACACACTCACGCAAGCACACACACACACAACACACCACACACACATACACAGACTCTCTCTAACACACACACTCACACACACACACACACACACACAGACTCTCTCTAACCACACACACACTCACACACTCTCACACTGACACACACACACACACACACGGCACAACAACACACACACACAACAGACTCTCTCAACACTACACACACACCACACACACACACACACACACACACACACACACACACAGACACACGACACACAGACACACGCACTGAAAGTTTGGACCCGGCCGAAAATTAACAAAATTAAAGGGCTGGAAACATGAGCGCAGAGAGATGAGACAAAGACTGAGAGACAGGACACTGAAGGCTCTTGAACACTTTCATCTGAGAGAGAGAGAAGCGCTATCAGCACACACACACACACACACACCACACACACACACTCACACACACACACACACACACACACACACACACACACACACACACACTCTCTCTAACACACACACACACACACACACACACACAGACTCTCTCTAACACACACACATCACACACACACAGACTCTCTCTAACCACACACTCTCACACCACACACACACACACACACACACACTCGCACACACTCACGCAAGCACACACACAACACACACACACACACACACACACACACAGCTCTCTCTAAACATACACACACACACACACACACACACACACACACACACACACACACACTCTCACACACACATACACAGACACTCTCTCTCACACACACACACACACACACACACACTACAAAATAAACAAATAATTACTACTTAAAGCATTTATTATATCTTATAAATTGTGATGCTTCCCAAAAAAACGCTATTTATTTGATTATTGACCTAGTTAGGGCAGCAAGTTGTCCTGGTGACACAAAAAGTTTAGAAACACATTTTTGTCTGAACATCACTTTAACAAGCACAATTTAGGATAATTTGTATCCTCGCCCTAATCAGCTCCCGTTCTAATAAGTCTTGATTTTTTGTGTCCCAGTAAAACCGAATGCAAGTCTGTAATTAACCTGAGATCTGTGTGAACACAGACTGTTCTCCGCTCTGATGGGGATGTAATCCGGCGGCCCCCAGCGGGGGGGCCGTGTATCCCGGCGGGACGCCGCTGAAGGGGCTGAACTCAGGTTTGAGCTCTCAGTGATTTAGTGATGCTCATAATCACCGTGTCTTCTGAACACCTGCGTCTTCATTTCTATTAAAATAACATTCTGCTATAGATCAGATGTAGAGTCATACAGGCAATAACTGCTCAAATATGGTCTTTCATATTTATTCAGCAATGTTTCATTTAACTGCACTTTGCTCTCACTCATATACACATGTACTGTTGTATCTCTGGGTGTTCTTATTAATACATTTCACGTTTATTCTGCATGCATTAAAGCTATTTGAATTTCAATCCAGCATTAAAGTAATTTATCAAATATAGTTGAGTTAAAAACAGCCCAGCATGTTGGGTCAAACATTTCATACAAAAACATCATTAAAGCGTAATCTATAATGCATATTTTAATTCAAATATTTTGTAATTTTTTTGCATTGAAACAATACGATTTTGATTTTAATTTTTTTTATTATATTTAAAAAAATACTAAAACTTTATAAAATTACTAAAACTAAAATTTTAAATATAAAAACATATATATATATATATATAACAAGAGCTAGCAAAATAACTGTACCTAAAATAACTAACATTTTTATAAAACATAATCAAAACTAGAAATAACTACAACTTTACAGAAAACTATATATATAAATTAAAAAAATATAAATATATTTAAATATATTGCAAAACAAAAATGACAATGTACAACAAAATGACTCAAACTCAAACTAAAATGAAAATGAAAACAGAAAAAATATAAAAATATATAATAATAACTCATAAATAAAATATCACTCAAAATATCAGTAAAATAACACTCTAGAGCAGAGATGCCAAAACGGTTAATATGAATAATAATAAAAATCAATTATATCTAACTATATTATATTACAATTTATTACAAAAACAATTATAATAACAAAAATATCACTAATTTTTAAATTTGATTTTAAAAAAAATAATAAAATTTTTTTTTTATTACATTTTAATATAACATAGTTGGATATAATGCAACATTTTCCTCAATCAAGTTTGATTTTTTTTGTCCCTTCATTCTGAAAAACTCGGTCAAGCTCAAATTTAACTGCCAGTTGCTAGGCAACCATGCATCCCATTAATCCTCAAATTACACAAAATGCAATTAGCCACATACCCTTCATGCATGTAAAGTTTGCTGAGCTTTCACCACGAGAATATAAACGTCTAGCGGTTCAAACAGGCATTAATAATGAAGTTAATCAGATAAAAATGCACAATTCAATTAAACGCACAACATGTCACGTGTCACGCTCTGACACAGAAAGCATCTGGAAAAGATAACTGCATGCATGGAATATAATATTCACTATAACACTGAACGCAGGTGCTCTTCTTATCAAACTCAGGCCAAACCCAGCCATTTCTCATATTTGTATGGTTCTGAGGCGGTTCGAACTCATTCTGACGTGATTTATTGCACAGCGGCAGCTGATGGGCTTCAGAAGAGAGGGCTTATTTCATAAAAGGCCATTTTAAAAGAGCAAAGGGAAAGATGAAATCATAATATCACCCGCAGACCCATCTGATATTGGATGGCTGTCTGCTCCATTCATCAGTATCAGTCCCGTCTGACCACAAGAGATAATATCCGACGTTTCTGAAAACCATCTCACAAAGAGAACACACTGATATGTAGGCGTTATGCACTATTATGTCTCTTTAAGATATTAAAATGCACCCTTTAGGGTACATAGATGGACCTTTTGAAACTCTACCAGCTTAGTGTCAGATTTTGTAACTTTTTGAGTGTAATATGTTGCATTAATAACATAAACATAAACATAATTTCCTTATGTTGAAAACTAAACTAAATATATACACATGTATGCACACGTGTGTGTGTGTGTGTGTATGAATAAGTGTGTGTGTGTGTGTGTGTGTGTGTGTGTGTGTGTGTGTGTGTGTGTGTGTGTGTGTGTGTGTGTGTGTGTGTGTGTGTTGTGTGTGTGTGGTGTGTGTGTGTGTGTGTGTGTGTGTGTGTGTGTGTGTGTGTGTTGTGTGTGTGTGTGTGTGTGGATAAGTATGTGTGTGTGTGTGTGTTGTATGTATGGATGTATAAGTGTGTGTGTGTGTGTGTGTGTGTGTATAAGTGTGTATAAGTGTGTGTGTGTGTGTGTGTGTTTGTATGTCATGATATGGGTGAACCATGAATGAAAAAACAAAAGCTCCTCAAAAAGTTCTTCTGAGGCTCCAGATGAGACGGCAGCAGAAGAGTCTGTTAAATTAATTACCTGCTATGGTCCTGATTAATGGCAAAATTCAATTACTTAAGGCCTACTTAAGCTGTAAATCTCAGCCGGCCTGGTTTCAGATAACGAGAGCGCAGGGTAATTAGTGCGGCAGGGATCTGCGTTGATTTCAATCTCTCACTGTACTTACAGCAGTGGCTCGACGGCCGGTTCACACCTATCTGTCATCATATGAGTATTCATGTATTTAGTACACATACTCTTCTTTTACTACGGTACGCACAGACATGGATAACGGATGTGAATTGGTCGTCTTACCTTCCCAAAGCTCCCTTTTCCGATGGCCCGCAGAATCTGGAAGTGATCGAAGTTCACTACAAATAAGAAGAAGGAAAAGAGTAGATTAATAAAGAGTCTCTTCGATAATAAACAGTCAGTTCTGTCATCATTTACCGCCGTCATGTTTACAGACGTGACGTAATGATGAGGCATGCGCGTATTTCCCAGTAAAACCTACCTGTACCACACAACACGCACACGTGCACACGCACATGCACACACACACACTCACAGACACACACACAGACACACACACACACACACACACACACACCACACATGCACACACGCGCACCACGCACACACACTCACACACTTCGACACACACACATCACTTCTCCTCTCTCTCTCTCTCTCTCTCTCTCTCTCTCTTCACACACACACACACACACACTGCCACACACACACAAACACACACACACACACACACACACACACACACACCTTGCACACAATAGAAACATTATTATAAGCTAGCGTTGTGAATCGGGCTAAAGTAAGGACATTGGCTGCTTATGTACTTGCTCAAATATTGATTTTGGACAATTTATAAAAGTTACCGATTGCAGCTTTAAAATCACAACTGTCATGAAAAGTCACAATTATGTTTTAATTTTGGTTAAAGTTTTAGAAATTTTGTTTAATTTTTTGGTATTTTTATAGTGTTTTATTCACGTCTTTATAGTTTTTTTTTTTATTATATATGTCTATATCATTTTTTTTATTATATAGTTTAATTTAATTTCTATATAGTTTATTTCCAAATAGTCCATTTTTGTTTTTTGAGTAATTCAGTTTTTTTTATGGTTTTATCTTTCCTTTAGTTTTAGTTAAATATAGTTAGATATAAATTCTAGATATCATAATTCTGATAGTGCTGTCAAACGATTAATCACATCCATAATACAAGTTTTTGTTTACATAATATATGCATGTGTACTGCGTATATGTATTAAGTATATATAAATACACACATGTGCAAACATTTATTTAAGAAAAATAGGTTACGTTTATATATTAAATAAATGTATTCATTATATAATTTATATGATATAAAAATATACATGTAAATATTTTCAAAATATATGCTGTATGTGTCTTTATATATGCATATAATAAATATGCACAGTACACACATAACAAAAACTTTAATTTTGGATAGATTAATCGCGATTAATTGAAATTAATCGTGATTAATCGTTTGTTTTGAGTTTATATCTTCAGAATTCCACTGTAACTAAATACAAACTCAAAACATTAAACATTTTAGTACATAAAGAACAAACAAACAAACAAAAAGTCATAATTGTGCAATTACAGAAAAGTTGCAATTACCTCCATTGATCAGACTGGCATACATCAAGAAATATTTGACACAAAACCTACATTTACATTGCATTTATGCATTTCCCAGATGCTTTTGTTCAAAGAAACTTGCATTGCATTGCAGGTATATTTTCGCTAAGAATCAAACCCAATATCTACTGTTTGAGCTCCATCCAAAACTGCATTAATCAGGGGGTTTTCTGTGGCTCAGCTTCAAAAGCACACTTCACACAGCCGTGATATTAGAAATAAACACGGTTACTGTCAGAAGAAGCGCTCATAGAGCAGCAGAACAAACACAATCAATGCTTCACATCAGAAAAACTCCAAGTCATGAGAACACAGCGCATCGATTCGACCTTTATCAGCAGAAAAACACCTCAAACAACAGCAGATTATAACTATTATTATGATACCTACACTGCAACAAATCACTTTCCTACACTGTGTTTTTGTCTTGTTTTGTAGTACAAATATCTAAAGATGATGCATTTACTGGTGATGCAAAATTACTTGAGATATTGAGTTTTGTTTTATGAGAAAAAAAAAACGTTTTCTGACCCCACTGATAGTTATGTCCTCTTGTTTTAACCATATGATTAATAACTGCAACCATAAATGTTCATGCATTGATACAAAGTCATTTTGCATCTCAAGTAAATGTATCTTGATTAAAAAAAGAATAAAGCACTACTTATGAAAATAATTTTTGCAGTGTAATGCATTAGGAAACTTAAATATGATGGCTCATCGTTTTATTTCATGCTTTTGAAACATGACTGCTGGTGTAGTTTTAATATGATTTAATAATGAAGATGCATTCGATGTATTCGTGGAGGCTGTTCCCGGATCGATGTGCTCCAAAAGCCCCTTTACCGTCTGAAAGCTCGTCAACAAGAAAACAAGGGAAAACTTGTGTTATATATATAATTCGGTAGCAAATCAAAAGTTACACAGGAATTTTACATTTATTATTATTTATCCAAAGCGACTTACAATTGGGGAATACAATAAGACTCGTATAGCTGCTATGTATATACTAGGGGTGTAAATCGGATGGTTCGGTACGATTCGATACGATATCGATTCTCATACCCAGCGATACAATATTTACCGATACCTCAAAAGATTCTGCGATTCGATACGATATCGATTCTCATACCCAGCGATATGATATTTAACGATACCTTAAAAAAAAATTATCTACGATTCGATACGATATCGATTCTCATACCCAGCGATACGATATTTACCGATACCTCAATAGATTCTACGATTCGATACGATACAGGAGTATATAGATCGATATATCGATATTATATACCCAACTACATTTTTATTAACTCACAAATGTAACCAAAAATATATAACATGAACATAAATCTACAAATGCTACTATGGGCTCTTTTATACAGATAACCAAATTACAAGCAATAGCAGAAAATAAATACAATAGAACAAAGTTTAATAAACAGTGCTTTTCAGCTCAGTCTAAAATACATGTTCAGGTACGCTACAGAAATGTAATAATCAAATAACTGCATAGTCTTCACTGTACTTTGATGTTATAAAAGGTTATTTAGTCAGGAGCAGTGAGCACTTGTATTTTTCTTTGACAGCATTAGATTTATTATCAGTTTTCTTTCACTTTAATAACGAAAGCACAGATTTAATATACTGATATACATGTGTTTTCTTTCTCCACTGTTTACGTTAAGACACATGCTATGCTTAACTGACTGTTTACAAGAATATTCGCTAAATACATGCATTTTGATGTAGTTTAGTCTGTATTTATTCATCCATGCACACTCAAGCGGAGGAGAGCTCAGTATTGGCGCGGTGTAGACGCGGCTGTGTGTGTGCATGCGCTTCAGATGTGTGTGTGTGTGCGTGCGCTTCAGATGTGTGTGTGTGTGCGTGCGCTTCAGATGTGTGTGTGTGTGCGTGCGCTTCAGATGTGTGCGTGGGAAACTTCTCACAGCGCTCGACTGTTACTCCAACAATCCTGAGCATCTTTTATGCTTCGGGCAGTCCTTATATCGAGTCCTGACGCGAGATTGAACGAGAATGCGGTAATGCATAGACGAATATTATGTGAAAATGTGGACAGTGCCTAAATAAAGGTGCCTTTTTATACGACAGATATCGATATTTTACACGTGGCATCGATGCATCGTATCGTCATACATTGTATCGATATATCGATACATATTGATGAATCGTTACACCCCTCACTAAACCGAGGTCATGACTCTCTGTGGTCATTAAAAATCCCATGGCACTTCTCGTAAAGAGTGGGGGTGTAACCCCGGTGTCCTGGCCAAACTCCCCCATTGACCTCTGACCATCACGGCCTCCTAATCATCCCCATACACTGATTGGCTTCATCACGGTCTCGTCTCCACCTGTAGCTGGTGTGTGGGGGGTGTTCTGGCGCACTACGGCTGCCGTCGCGTCATCCAGGTGGGTGCTGCACATTGGTGGTGGACGAGGAGATTCCCCCCTTCTATGTAAAGCGCTATGAGAACCCAGAAAAGCGTTATATAAATGTAAGGAATTATTATTATTATTATTATATGCAAGCATCAGTGTCTTGAACTGGATGCGAGCTGCAACTGGTAGCCAGTGCAAGGAGACAAAGAGAGGTGTAACATGGGCTCTCTTGGGCTCGTTGAAGACCAGTCGTGCCGCTGCATTCTGAATCATTTGTAGAGGTTTGATTGTGTTTGATGGAAGTCCAGCTAGAAGAGCATTGCAGTAGTCCAGTCTAGAAATGACAAGGGCCTGGACAAGAAGTTGTGCAGCATGCTCTGTCAGAAAGGGCCTGATCTTTCTGATGTTGTGTAGTGCAAACCTGCAAGATCGAGCAGTCTTTGCAATGTGCTCTTTGAAGGTCAGCTGGTCATCAAAGATTACACCAAGATTTCTGACCGAAGCTGATGAGGTCGTGAAGTCATGCTGTAGAGTTGGAGTGGCAGGGAAGACGAGAAGCTCAGTCTTCGCCAGGTTGAGCTATAAGTGATGATCTTTCATCCACGCCGAGACAGCAACATTGGGTTGGTGTTCCCTTAGTAGTGTGCTGCTTCTGTCTGCTATTCACCAGTTCTTGGCATCGCAGTGCTTTACATTCATGAACCGGCTCGTTCTGACGGCCAATGTTTGTGATGAGTAACGATTAGTCATTTGTTTGCTGGAACGGCGTCTGTTTTCTTGTGTTCCCAGAATGCAATAATGCCAGACAAACCCGTTCCTCTGAGACTAATATTATAGAGATTTGAACATCATGCACCTGTGATATTAAACACACAACCGCCTCTTCTGTCTCCTATAAACACATTTCCACATTTGTCCTAGCGAGACACTATATGTGAGCCTGGAGCACAAAACCAGTCTTAAATCTCTGGGGTATATTTGTAGCAATAGCCAACAATACATTGCATGGGTCAAAATGATAAAAAAAATTATGCCAAAAATCATTAGGATATGAAGATCATATTTTGTACCGTAAATATATCAAAACTTAATTTTTGATTAGTAATATGCATTGCTGAACTTCATTTGAACAACATTAAAGATGATTTTCTCAATATTTGGATTTTTTTGCTCCCTCAGATTCCAGATTTTCAAATTATTTGTCCGATCATAACAAAACCATACATCAATGGAAATATGATTTATTCAGCTTTCAGATGATGCATAAATCTGAATAAAAAAAAAATTGACACTTATGACTGTTTTTGTTGTCCAGGGTAACAGATATGTGTTTAAATTATAGGAGGCTCTTTTGAGAAGTTCACTCAAAAAAATTTAAAATGAATAATAATAATTTAAAATCACAAATAATCTTTATCCGTCAGTTTGACCGAATGAGAAAAATTTCCTTCATGTTGTATTTTCTGATGTCAGGAGAATAACATAACGACTGGTATTTTAATTTAATGAGAATATCAGTGCGAAGAACTGAATCTTTTCCTCCTAATTATTTCTCATTTTATTAATAATTAGAACTGAAATACTGAAAACTAATTAAAATTGAAAATTACTAAAACTTTAACTAAAATTAACATCAAAGTAGAAAATAAATAAAATAAAATCTAATTAAAAATATTAACCCAAACTATAATGAAGTTAGATTCATAATTCTGGTTTGATTTTGTTGCTATATCAGAGTTAAAGGTTTTTTCAAAAATTAATCAAAACTAATCAAAAATTTAGTTTTGAGATATTTACGGTACAAAATATGATCTTCCTATCCTAATGAATCTTAATGTTTACGCATATAATGATATAATCCATATATTGAATGTAGAAGTAATTGGCAATTGGCAGTTTTTTTGGCAATATAGTGTATGTAGCCAATGTTGTTGCAATGCTTAAATACAACAATTAATTTGAAATAACCTTAAATAATTCTTACTGTTTGGGATTTAAGACAAGTCTGGGGCTGTCCTAAATTTAAGAAGTTATTTACGGTGATTTTCAAGAACATTATTTTCGAGAATTTAAATTCTTCTTTAGTTTTGTCTTAAGAACAATCTTATGAGAAAAGATAAGAATATTCTTAAGACATTTATTTCATAATTATACCCCCCCCCCCACCTATTTTAAATTCTTATTATCCAATGAAAGGTTATATTATTATATGATTTTTTTTTAAATAAAACTCAAAAGGATTAACCATACAGATTAATATTCACAGCCTTCTTTGATCATATTTACCAAGGGTGCCAATAATTATGTCCACGACTGTATATTTCATTCTTCCTTTGTATTTAGCTGTAAAATGAAAAAAGACAGCAACTACTGTGACTTTTAAATGAAGTGTTTTTCAAGAATAGACATCTATTATACAGTGATGTTTAACACATGTATAACAATCGATCTTTTGGGGTTAATCGTGGTCTGTTGTTGTAATTTGTTAATGCTTCCACACTTATAAATTCGATTTTAAGTGAGTATAATAATCACATAATTGCATTCATAGATCGAATCTTTGCTCACGGTACTCCCATAACTCACACAAAGCGTCAGGAGAGAAAACTGAAGGCGTTTTATGGTGAACACATCAGCAGACGAGTCTGAGTCAGCAGCAGAAATATGGCGAGATATGAAATAAGGAGCGAGTGAGGATGACAGAGCAACAATAACACGTCAACCCTCGTGAATACTGATGCTACAACTGCCTCTATGCTCATACAATCTACTGTATTATCAGCCAGAGATGTGCAAGATTGATTTATAGTAGAGATCGACCGATATATCGGTTTACCGATATTTAAGCATTTCACCATAATCGGATATCGGTTTTGTAAAAAAAAAATATATATTTGTCACATACACAATTCTACAGAGTATAACCAGCACTGAAATGTGTTCTCTGCACACACTCTTTACTATAGAACCATTATTTCATCAATAAACATCTAAATAAATACATCTCTATCTAAATTAATGATTTATTATCTCCGCAAGCGATCAGTTTGAGTATAGTTCTGTGTAAATAGATAAACCGCTGTCAGCAGTTTTCATAATTTAGACAAAAACATTGTAATAATTCTGATAAAACGTGCCAGTTAAGAAATGCAATTAAATACGATGTTTTGTTTGTTATAGCTTATTTCAATATTCCAGAGAATATTATTCAGTGAATTATTCTTCACTCTTTAGTCTATTAAACAGATTATAAACCTAAAACTGTAGTTTAAAATGA
>JAPDDN010000244.1:47500-85000 GCA_027422405.1 Ptychobarbus kaznakovi
CAGGGGTTTTGCCATCAGAAAAGAATAGAATGAACAGAAATATTGCCATTGAGCAGGGTTATTGCCATTAGAATATAATAGAATAGAAATATTGCCATTTGACCAGGGGTTTTGCCATCAGAAAAGAATAGAATAGACAAGAATAGAAATATTGCCATTTGACCAGGGTTATTGCCATTAGAATATAATAGAATATAAATATTGCCATTTGACCAGGGTTATTGTCATCAGAATAGAATAGAACAGACAAGAATAAAATAGAATTGTTCCAGAATTAACCATGGTTATTATTATTAACTGAAACTAAAATGATGAAAACACTTTCATTACATTAACTGAAATGTTAAGTTGCTTTTACAGTTATGGGCTTTTTGAGCTTTCAGTTCTCCTGCCTTGTTTTGCTCCTTTGACCCAGTTTTCCTTCTTTGTCTTGATTATGTCATTCTGTTCAAATGTGTATCGTTAATCATCTCGTTTGCTCCTTTGACCCAGTTTTCCTTCGTTGTCTTGATTGTGTCATTCTGTTCACCTGTGTATCGTTAATCATCTCGTTTGCTCCTTTGACCCAGTTTGCAGACTGGTCTGCAGAAAGCCAAGTCCTAATCCCAGCTGAACACCTCTGGTGTGACTTTAAATGCAGACCTTGAGGCGAAAACTCATCACCAAACACCAATGACTTGTACATTTATTAAGGACAAAATCTGGCACCCCTTCTTTAGAGAGAAAAAGGTGCTTCAAGCTGTGCCAACAAAGAAATGAATGCCATTCATCTCTGCAACAGTGAAGTGTATGAAATGACTTTCTCACTAGCAGACCAGTCAGCTGCTTTCTGCAGACCAGTTCTTCCACACTGACTGAATCATCATTTCTCTTTGATTCTTGTCTTATACACAGAGACACTGTCATGTTAGAATAGAAAAGAGTTCTGTCCAAACTGTTGCTATACAATTAGATTCCCTAGAATATCATTATATGCTTAAACATTAAGATTTGTACTCATGGAAATTACTAAAGTAGTCAAACCTTTCATTAGAAGGGGTGCCAATACTTTTGGCAATATAGTGTATGTACTGTATTCCAGATGAGAGTGTGGCTCATCCAATCAGATTACAGAACTCAGTGTAAGGATCCATGCTAATATGTTTTAATTCACTTATCAAGCTAGTTTTTTAGTTTTCCTCTCACACAGACAGTGAAGCGAGAGCTACACACAGCGGAGGAATCACAAGCCACGAGCCATTAAGCTGCTGTTTCATCTTCTTTAAGGATTACAGAAGAACACACACAATATTGATCTTCAAAGCTCGTGCATGAGCACGTGCGTCTCTGAAAACACCACCGCTATATTACTGTCAGAGATGAGAAAACCCCTGAGACAAGCACATTCAGAGTACATGACATCTGCAGTATTCAGTGCTTGGCAGCGATCATCACGAGCCCTTTACACTACAGCAAAACACACACCAGAGATCTGCAACACGAACACAAACTCAACAGATTTCACCGCTACAATGAAAGAACAGTTCACCTAAAATAAACATGCTCCTCCTCAGGTTACCAGTCAAAAGAAGTCTCGTCTGCTCAGCAAGCCTGCATTTATTTGATCCAAACGACAGAAAAAGCAGTAAAAAAGTGTTAGTTTTCTATGAGAATATAGTTTAAAATGTAATTTACTCCTCTGATTTCGAAGCTGAATTTTTATCATCATTACTTCAGTCCTTCATCATAAAACATGTATTAATATTATGTTGAAAACAGCTAAGTAGATTTGTTTTTAATTACACTGAATTAAGTTTTTGAATGGTACTGTATAGTGTATAATGTTACAAAACTTTTTATTTCAGATAAATACTGATCTTTGGACTCATCAGAATCCTGAAAAAATGTAATCAAAACTGTGTTCAACATTGATAATAATCATGTTTCTTGATCATATATCAGCATATTATTATGATTTCTGAAGATCATGTGACACTGAAGACTGGAGTAATGATGCTGAAAATAGAGAAATAAATTACAGTTTAACAGATATTTAGATAGTTTTTGCTGTACATCGGATCAAATAAATGCAGGCTTGGTGAGCAGAAGAGACTTCTTTAAACAACATTAAAAATCTTACTGTTCAAAAACTTTTGACTGGTAGTGTAGATGAGGTTGTTTCTTCATCAGGTTTGTAGAAATGTCTCAGCAATGGATGCTCTGCAGTGAATGGGTGCCGTCAGAATGAGAGTCAATGGATGCTCTGCAGTGAATGGGTGCCGTCAGAATGAGAGTCAATGGATGCTCTGCAGTGAATGGGTGCCGTCAGAATGAGAGTCAATGGATGCTCTGCAGTGAATGGGTGCCGTCAGAATGAGAGTCAATGGATGCTCTGCAGTGAATGGGTGCCGTCAGAATGAGTCAGTCAGTCAAGTCACCTTTATTTATAAACAATACACAACAAAGCACTGCACAATCAGTTAACATCTGGAGAAGTCAATAACCCGATTTAACACTCAATCTGCTGAATGCATTTCATTAGATTTAGTAATGGCATTGTCCAAGTTCAATAATATCTGTGCAATTAAGTCGATGATTGTGCTGGAAATGAAGTGAAGTGTCCCAACTGAGCAAGCCAGAGGCGACAGCGGCAAGGAACGAAAACTCCATCGGTGACAGTGGAGAAAAAACTGTCCTTGGGAACCAGGCTCAGTCGGGGGCCAGTAGACGATCAGTAGTTTGTTCAACTGCAGCAAAGTCAGAGTTAAGTGGTCCACTTGTTCCAGTCTTTCCCCCGATGGATGTCTAGGTGACGAGGTCCTCACTGGAGATGTCTCTGGGGCTCATCTCGGAGGTCCTCGGAGGGGTTGTCATCGTCTCTTCTCAGAATGAGAGTCTAATAAAAACATCACAGCACTCCAGTCCATCGGTTAACATCTGCATCCATTGACTCTCATTCTGACGGCACCCATTCACTGCTGCAGTGACACATTTTTCCAAACCTGATGAAGAAACAAACTCATCCTGATCTCAGATGAACTGAGGGTGAACAGCACATTTAATGACTAAATCAATACATTCATACACCATAATTGGCTTCTCTGATATAAATCTATAAGTCTGAGTCTTTGTTTACTCAAATTACTGTCATTAATACCGCAGCTCTCATTGTTTTCTGGCCGTGCGCTGAAGGACTAGTTTAATGGGTGCTTTCATTTATGTGCTAAGAATTAAAATGTCACCCAGAAGCGCCATTAAGTACAACACTCAGTCTATGTTTAACTTGAACACTTCTGGGCCAAAGCCCGTGTCAAGTCTCCTCACAGCACTTTAATTGTCTTGGCTCTGATTATCTGCTCATTCACTCTCAAAGGCGGATCATAGTGAAGAAGAGAAACCCATGGAAACGCTCTCGTAGCATGCATGCTGTCCAAAAGAGCATTGCATCAGATGCAGCGAGGATGCATTCACTGTATTCTGCTTGCATTAGAACAGAGCGCTGTTGTAAATATCAGGGCTGGGATCGATAAAGGGCAGCAGATGGCCTCGTCTTTGAAGTGCCTCCATCCACTCGCTTCACGAGAGACGCAGCGTCACGAGCATCGATTTTCCTGCCTGTTTGTTTTAGCTTCCATGTCGTTATTGTGCAGCGTTATTCTCTGCTGGACACAAACCAGACTCCCAAATTAACAATTATGAGCGGCAATACACATAAACACTGCAGTGCTGTACTGCGGGTGAGGATATAACCAATCAGGGTTATTAGCATTAACTAAAACTAAACCACAAAACAAATTAATCTTTTGTCTTCTCCAGATGTTAACTGATGGACTGGAGTGCTGTGATGTTTTTATCAGACTCTCATTCTGACGGCACCCATTCACTTCCATTGCTGAGACACATTTCTCCAAACCTGATGAAGAAACAAACTCATACTAATCTCGGATGAACGGAGGAAATTATTATTTTTTTAAGAGCATTTTCATTACTTGAAATAAAATAAAATAAAATAAAAATGAACTGAAATACAATAAAGTAGACTTAAACTTAAAACTGCACAGACACAAATGACAAAAGCAATTTTTTTTTATAAATTATAATATATATATATAATTCAAAATTTAACTAAAATTAGAAAATTAACTAAATGCTTATTGACCCTGTAGTAATGCAAGAGTAAACACCTGCTAAATAACTAACTGTCTTAGTGACAAAAATATTCTGATATATTAATAAATTAACTTGATATTAAAAACGTTAATTAGGTGACACGTTATGCCTTCATGTATGCAATGCGTTAAATTCTTTTATATATTATTGTAAAATGCATTGTATTTGTATATTTCTTGCGTCTGAAAATGGTTGTTTGTTAAGTGTTTTAATGCATTGCATTTATAAGTATTAAAATTATTTATACTTGCAATTACAATTATTAATAAGATGCATTATAAGGTGCATTACGATGCATAATTAATGCATTAATAATGCACTTTTAATAATGCCTTATATATAAAGTCTTGCAGTAAAATGTTTCCATTTATCTGTTTTGACCGTTCCTTTTAATCACTTTTAATCAGATGCGCAGACAGATTAGGTTCATGCATGTAAGTAAAATAAAACACTTGCTTTCTGGATTATCAAGATCCCCAAAAAAGAATAAATATAAATAGAAAAGCATGATAAAAGTAGTCTATATGAGCATGCATTATAGAACTATTTGTGTTCTATATTATAAAAGCTTAAAACAACACTTAAAATACAGCACACGAGTTATCAAGCATGTCTATATAAGCAGCTTTAACAGAAAATCATCTTAATAATTATGAAATCTTAATATCTTCATGCCTTATAGTCGCATTTATCAGATTAGAGCGGTGTGATAATATAGTTACATTTTGCGATGATATAATCAATTAGTTGAGATTTGCTGTATATAGCTTTACGTGAGTCTATATATGTGGATAAGCTTGGATAAAGTTGGGCTTTTATGGTGTTTTTGTCCTTTTTGGAGCTCTACAGCTTCGTTGCATGTCACTGCATGGAGAAATATCTAATTTAGTGGATTAGAACGAGTAGATTATGACATATTAATTTAACAAGCCAGCAAAACAATTATGCAGCAGCAATTTTCACCTTGACTTTTCAAGTATCTGAGAAAGAGATCTACAGAGAGACAGCACGAGTGTTTGTGTGTGTCTGTGTGTATGAGAGAGAGAGAGAGAGAGTGAGAGTGTGTGTGTGTGTGTCTGTGTGTGTGTGTGTGTGTGTGTGTGTGTGTGTGTGTGTGTGTGTGTGTGTGTGTGTGTGTGTGTGTGTGTGTGTGTGTGTGTGTGTGTGTGTGTGTGTGTGTGTGTGTGTGTGTGTGTGTGTGTGTGTGTGTGTGTGTGTGTGTGTGTGTGTGTGTCATAAGACTCCTGGCTGATTGAATTAGTCAGTAAAGCGGATTTGCTGAAGCAGTGGGATGCGTGTCAGCTCTCAAACACACACACACACACACACACACACACACACACACACACACACACACACACACACACACACACACACACACACACACACACACACACACACACACACACACACACACACACACCTCCAGCCATCCGGCCGTGAAACCAGCAGCACATCATTCATTCATATGTTTGCACCATCCGTCCAGAGTTATTACAGTAAACTAATACTGAAACTATAGTATTAAAAAATAAAAAAATAAAAAAAACATTCATTACATGGAAAAAAAATATGTTTTCTTAAATAAAATTTATTTAATTTCTGCTAGTTGCCAAAGCAACGTTCTACATGTTACATGAAAAAAAACATCAACTAAAATAAAATGTAAAAATATAAATTGTATAAAATTATTATATAAAAGTATAATATATGTTTTTTTTATTTCAGCTAACTTTATGTAGTAAGTATACAAATATCAGTGTACTTGTAGTATACTTGTAAGTATAGTTTATGTAGTGAGTATACAAATATCAGTGTACTAGTAGTATACTTGTATATAGTTTATGTAGTGAGTATACAAATTCAGTAAGTATATACTTGTTTATTTTTGTAGTGAGTATACAAATATCAGTGTACTAGTAGTATACTTGTAAGTATAGTTTATGTAGTGAGTATACAAATATCAGTGTACTAGTAGTATACTTGTAAGTATAGTTTATGTAGTGAGTATACAAATATCAGTGTACTAGTAGTATACTTGTAAGTATAGTTTATGTAGTGAGTATACAAATATCAGTGTACTTGTAGTATACTTGTAAGTATAGTTTATGTAGTGAGTATACAAATATCAGTGTACTTGTAGTATACTTGTAAGTATAGTTTATGTAGTGAGTATACAAATATCAGTGTACTAGTAGTATACTTGTAAGTATAGTTTATGTAGTGAGTATACAAATATCAGTGTACTTGTAGTATACTTGTAAGTATAGTTTATGTAGTGAGTATACAAATATCAGTGTACTTGTAACTTGTATACTTTATGTAGTGAGTATATTTATGTAGTAAGTATACAAATATCAGTGTACTAGTAGTATACTTGTAAGTATACTTTATGTAGTAAGTATACAAATATCAGTGTACTAGTAGTATACTTGTAAGTATACTTTATGTAGTAAGTATACAAATATCAGTGTACTAGTAGTATACTTGTAAGTATACTTTATGTAGTAAGTATACAAATCAAGTCAACTTGTAGTATACTTTATTGTCATTCCGCTACATGTGTGGACATACAGTGGGATGAGATGTCGTGCCTCACAGGACCACGGTGCTACATAAATACAGACATACAACACGAAGTAAAAACAGTATAAACCTATAAACAACTAACCTACTGTCAGTTTGACTATACATATGCTATATATAAAATGGTTACCTATACATAAACTAAAAAAATAATAATAAAATACAAACTGTACAACTGTGCAGACGACTTCAAATACTGTACATGTGCAAAAAGAGAGACATTCAAGCAGCTGACTGGGGAACAGTGTAAGTGATTTGTGGTGCATGAGCCAGTATACATACATATCAGTTACAGTTATATATTGCAATCAGTGTACTTTTGTGGGATTATGTACACACAATGGTGTGTAAAGTGTCTAGTGCATGTAGTAGGCGAGTGTGTTGCTAACAGGTATACTTGTGCAGGCCCGCTCACAAGTATACTCATAATATCAGTGTACTTGTAGTATACTTGTAAGTATACTTTATGTAGTGAGTATACAAATATCAGTGTACTAGTAGTATACTTGTAAGTGTACTATTTCAATACACCTTGAGACTAGCAGATTGCAGTAACACTAAAGGATTCGGCCAACTTTAAAAATACAAAGAAATTAAGGTTTTTCTGAGTGCAGATTAAACAATAATAAACTCGCATGGATAAAAAAGCATTAAAATATCAGTGCAGCAGTCTCTGTTTGTGCAGAAAATGACTAAATATATATCCATCCATCCAAAAGCATATATTTGTGAGATATCCCTCAGTGTTTCACCGAACTGCATCAGACCGTGGGTGTCCCGTGGGCGACTCGTCTGAGGATCATAACCTCACTGAAATGCTTTAAAGACTAATATTATGAAAAGCAGCACTATTGCCAAGTCTCTATGCTGTGGGTTTCTCGTTTAATGAAGTTCACTCACTGTTCACCAAATCACTGTCAATGAAAATCAATGACTTCCACAAATCACAGTCAGAGCGAACGAGAGCAGACTCACAAAACGTCCTCGTTCGAGATCAAACATGTGGATGGAAAAAGCTGAACTGGGTTTCAAATGAACATCAGATTCATTGGAGCGCTGCTTTAGGGTGCTTTCACACCGGTCTCGTTTAGTTGTGTTGAATCCAACTAGAGTTGGTTTTTGGTGCGGTTCGTTTTGGCCGGTGAGAAAGCAGAAATCACAAAAGCAGACCAAACAAGCGCACCGAGTTCTTCTTGAAGAGGTGATCGCTTTCTAACGAACCCTGGAGCGGTTCAGCCGTTTGTGGTGAGCAGTGTCGGGGGGGGGTAACGCATTACAAGTAACGCGAGTTACGTAATAATATTACTTTTTCAAGTAACTAGTAAACTAACGCATTACTTTTTAATTTACAGGAAAATATCCGAAAAAATACTTTTCTCCATTTATTGATGACAGTGTGCCGTGTGAACATGATCTTACTGTAGTCCTAATCTAGACTAAATATGAATGTGTATTAATTCATCCCACTCACAAAAAACAGATTCAGTATTCATCAAAATGAATTAAAACAGTGAAATACAAACTGAGAATATGACACAAACCTGCAATAATTAAATATGTTAAACAACACAAATATATCTAATCTCATTTTATTAACGATGTGTTTGCTGCTGACCTTTGATGATCAGTTCAATCATATTAATAATCAAAAATTACTTTAGATAAACTAACATTGTGTTTTTTAATTGCTGAAGAGTGTTGATCTTCTCCTGTGTTCTTCTGTACAGACGTGATTTACTCGTCCTTCAGTCTGAGGTTTATTCATTACACTTTTAGGTGTGAAAGGCTTTTATATTTGCTATAAATAGAACTTATTATATTAAAAACAAACAATCAAGCCCTGCTCATATTTAGAAAGTAACGCAAAAGTAACTTAACGCATTACTTTCCATAAAAAGTAACTAAGTATCGTAATTAGTTACTTTTTTAGGGAGTAACGCAATATTGTAACGCATTACTTTTCAAAGTAACTTTCCCCAACACTGATGATGAGAACGCGATCCGACCTCAAACAGACCAGAGTGCTAAAAGAACTGGACTAAACCAGCTGCCGTAGTCAGCTGCGCGGTGCATTATGGGATGGGGAGGTGTTTGTAGTTTAGCATGGCAGGTCGTGGACACACTCGGGGTTGTGAGGAGGTGCAGAGCCTCTAGAGATTCGGTGACTTGTGATGCATCTTCACCGTTTGCAGTGCATTAATACACTATTCTCCAGCCGCATCTGCGCTTCATTCTCAAAAGTGATATAGTGCCTGGTTTATACACACTATGTAGTAAAGGATGAGCAGGGATTGAATCCCCCCCCTGTGCAGTCGTCTCTCTATAATAGCAGTGTGTCGTCTGCTGTATCTGACTCTGTCTTTGTTTACTTCCGGAGCACCGCTGGAAGCCGCGCGCTCTTTCTGACCAATCGAAAGCAGTTTAGGGAATGAGTCCAAAGACACGTCTAGCCAACAAGTGAAGCGGATGTTGTCACGTGACTTCATTCTGGTTCGTTTCAGCTGCTTCGGACCACAGCAAATTAATTTGGTGTGAAACGGAACCAAAACGGCTAAAAATAGCTACAATGTATAATTTTTTGCCTCCAAAGCAAGTGACCTATTGGACTTTCCTGCTGTGAATACACATTAGATGGCAGCTCACTAGGAACAAAGATTAAAGTGGAATAGAAGTCAATAAAGCACAAGAAGTGTAGAATATGAGTCATTTAAACCTGATGTTGTGTCCGTTGTGTCCGGTCATCTGGAGAGGATTTTACTTTTCTTGAAAATGCTTTGGACTAAAACTTACTGGCACTGCTCACAGAATGACCCCCCCCCCCATTTTTTTCCCTCATCTTGTTGATTACTTGTTGAAACTAAAAACACTTAAACCCATCACACATCATCGAGTCAAGACAAACTAACATGAGAACTAAGACCAGCTTACACACATCTTACTTGGATGATAATATAGCATTAAAAAAAAGCTTTTATCCAATTAACAAGATGAGGGGAAAAAACTAAACTGTAATAAATTATAAATAAAAAAATTGGGGGGCGGGGGGTCTCAGTGTCTCTCACCTGTGTCCTGATTCGGTGTGTTAGTGTGTGTGTGTGTGAGTGAGTGAGTGAGTGTGAGTGAGTGAGTGAGTGAGTGAGTGAGTGAGTGAGTGTGAGTGAGTGATGTAGTGAGTGAGTGAGTGAGTGAGTGAGTGTGTGTGTGGTGTAGTGAGTGAGTGAGTGAGTGAGTGAGTTGAGTGAGTGAGTGAGTGAGTGAGTGAGTGAGTGTGTGTGTGTGTGTGTGTGTGTGTGTGTGTGTGTGTGTGAGTGAGTGAGTGAGTGAGTGAGTCGGTGTGTGTGTGTGTGTGAGTGTGTGTGAGTGAGTGAGTCGGTGTGTATGTGTGTGTGTGTGTGTGTGAGTGTTGTGAGTGAGTGTGTGTGTGTGTGAGTGAGTGTGAGTGAAGTGAGTGAGTGAGTGAGTGAGTGAGTGAGTGAGTGAGTGAGTGAGTGAGTGTGTGTCTGTGTGAGTGAGTGAGTGAGTGAGTGAGTGAGTCAGTGTGTATGTGTGTGTGTGTGTGTGTGTGAGTGTGTGAGTGACTGAGTGAGTGAGTGTGAGTGTGATATTAAAAGAAAATTAGAAATGTTGCCTTGGAAACCTTTTTAATATATTTACATTTTATTGTATCTAAATTGATATAACTTTGTATTTAATCAATATTTAACGTTTATTTTATGTCAAGTAACAAAAATGTTTTGAATGGTCCTAATTGTAGCTTCAGTTGTAGGTTTAGTGAAGTATAATAACCCTGACACAAAATATAACAACTTTCCAAAAATAAAACGTGTTCATTTTTGTTAGCTTCGTGTGATTTTTTTCTGAAAACTATGAAGCAATGAGGCCAGTCAGTTCCAAAAAGAAACATAAAACCTGTGCTATTTGATAGAAAACAAATTGACCCAATGATTGAACCCAAGACTTGATGATAATACAGCACAATGAGAGATTACACACAATTTTACACAATGAGAGATTACACACAATGAGAAAAAACACACAAAAAGGCCGGTAATCAGGGAAACTGGATTTCAGCAGCACAAAAATGCCTCATAAACCCGACCACACTCATCTGCATAAATCAATCACAAGCATCTGAAAAACAAGAAAACAGAAAAGCAGCGTGACACTGAGAGTCTGACGCTCTCCAATCAGCCTCTCTGAAGAGCACATCATTAAAATACAGTAATTACACGTATTCAGCACTCACTCAATCAGCCAGAGACGCCTAATGAGAGCCCAGCGATACAACAATTAATGAGTGAACGCTAAACGAGATGCATCCCGGCCCGCTCTCCTGCTGATCTGCTGAAGGTGAAGAAGGACACGCGGAGAAACGGCCCATATACCAACCGCAGAGCAGAAAACACACACTCACACACACACCTACTCAGAACACGGGTGAGACACACACACACACACACACACACACAGTCACTCAGTCACACACTCACACACACACACACACACACACACACACACACACACTAACTCAGGACATGGGTGAGACACACACACACACACACACACACACACCACACCTACTCAGAACACGGGTGAAACACACACACACACACACACACACACACACACACACACATACACTAACTCAGGACATGGGTGAGACACACACACACACACACACACACACACACACTAACTCAGGACATGGGTGAGACAAACACACACACACACACACACACTCACTCACTCACTCACTCACTCAGTCACCCAGTCACTCACTCACACACACTCCTACTCAGAACACGGGTGAGACACACACACACACACCTACTCAGAACACAACAGACACACACACACGACTCACACACACACACACTGAGACAGACACAGCAGAGACACACACACACACACACACACACCTACTCAGAACAGGGGTGAGACACACACACACACTCTTCCGCAGATGGAGCAAGGGAAACCAGATACCAGGGGGGTACCAGCCATCCACTGGTGTCTCTTGATGCGTCTCGCAGATCGTCGATCTTGGTTGGTTTGGTGTATTTTGAGAGACTGCAGTGGCACAGGTGACCTGCCAGACTGACCTGTCGAGTGCCCGAGATTCGAGCTGCGTGAGGGGAATGTTCGCTCCCTTTAGGAGGTCCCTGGTGTAGTCCTTAAAACGCTGCTTTTGCCCTCCAGCGGAGTGCTTTGCGCCCATTAGTTGACTGTAGAGGACTTGGCGGGGCAGGCGGTGTTCAGGCGTGTGTATGGTGTGCCCTAGCCAACGCAGATGTTTTTTGACCACTGCTGCTTCCATGCAGATTGAGTCAGTGTTGCTGAGGATGACTGTGTGGGGGATTCGATCTTCCCAGGACAAGTTGAGGATCTTCTGTAGGCAGCAGATATGGAAGGCCTCTAGGTTGGTGAAGTGCTGGCGGTAAGGAGTCCATGACTTTGCCCCATAAAGCAGGGTAGAGAGACATACCGCATTGTAAACAGCAACCTTGGTAATGATCTTCAGGTTACGATTTTCAAAAACCCTGCTGCATAGGCGTCCAAAAGATGATGAGGCTTTATTTATTCGGGTGTGTATTTCTGTGTCAAGGGAGCAGCATGAGGACAAAGTGGAGCGGTGAAGTTGTACACTGTTTTAAGTGGATCACCATTTATGTGAAAACTGGGGGGTATGGGGGCTGGGGTGGAGAGATGAGACATGACCTCAGGTTTTTTTTTTTGTTAACCCATAGGCCAAAAGATTGGTACAGACTGGATATTGTGTTGAGGGCGTGCTGCATAGAGTCTGGGCTGTGGGCTAAGACGGCACAGTCATCAGCATACTGAAGCTCACAGATTTGGCGGGTCTTTGTCTTTGTGCGGGCCTGGTGTCGACAGATGTTGAAGAGGCTACCATCAAGTCGGTATTCCACATGGACACCGTCTTCATGACCCATGATACGATGGAAAAAGCAGGTGATGGCAGAGAGGAGGATGTTAAAGAGCACCGGAGCCAAGACACAGCCTTGCTTAACTCCAACGTTTACCTCGAAAGACTCAGACTGGAGTTCTCCCGTGAGCACTCTGGCTTGCATCCCATCATGCAGCTGCTGTAGGATACTGAGAGGTTTTTGCTGAGACGCTGAGTTTGGAGATGTTTTTCCAGAGCAGCTCACGGTTAATGGTGTCAAAAGCTTTGCTGAGGTCGATAAAGGCTACGTAAAGGTCTTTGTTCTGTTCTCGGCTCTTCTCCAGCAGCTGCCTCAAGACAAAGACCATGTCTGTTCTGGATCTGGACTTCCGGAAGCCACACTGGGTTTCCGGAAACACAGCTTCCGAGATGTGCTCAACCTATCTGCTGAGCATGATCTTGGCCAGGACTTTCCCTGCGATGAAGAGGAGAGATATCCCGCGGCTGTTACCGCAGACTGCTCTGTCTCCTTTCTGCTTATAAATGACCACGATGTTAGCATCCTTCCAGTCCTGTGGGAGGGTCCAATATTCCCAGATGTTTTGGATCAGGAGGTGCAGACGGCTCGTGAGGATGTATCCTCCGTGTTTGAAAACCTCTGCAAGGATTCCGTCGGGTCCAGCTCATTTGTTGTTTTTCAGCCCTGCAATGGCTTGCCGGAGTTCAGAGTAAAGTGGAGGGGTGTCCAGGTGCTTGGTTGGTGGCAGGTCTGGTAGATTGTCCAGGTTATGTGGGATTATCCAGGGTTGGTGTGGTTGAAGAGACGCTCAAAATGATTTGCCCAACGGGCAAGAATCTCGTGGCAGTCCTTGAAGAGCGTGGATCCCTCAGCTAATCGGACTGGGGCGATTGCCCACTTCCTAGGGCCGTACAATGCTTTTAAGGCATCGTAAAAGCCTTGAGTGTTATTGTAGTCTGACAGGTTCTGAATTTCTTGCGCCTGTTGCACCCACCAGGTGTTATCCATTGTCCGGAGGGCCCGATGGGTTTCTGCTCTTGCAGCAGTGAAGGAGATCATAAGGGTGGGAGATCCAGGGCAGGATAGGAGAGCTTCGTGAGCTTCATGCTTGGTTTTTAGGAGTTTCTGTATCTCGGCTGAGTTACAGTCGAGCCAGTCTCCTTAACTGGTTGAGCGCCTCTAAGGCTGCGTTATAAATAGCCTGGCGTAAAGCTGGCCAGTCGGCTGATCTTGTTGAGGTTTTCAGCAAGGATCCATCGGAGGTTTCTTTGGTGGTGTGGCTGTTCAGCGCTGTGTAGTTGAGTTTCTTGTATGAGGCTATCCTCGGGCTACGGGGTTGAATGTTCATGAGTAGATTGGATCTGACCATGAGGTGGTCAGTCCAGCACTCAGCTCCTCTCATAACACGGGTGGTGAGGACATCTTGTCTGTCTTTTTGACGAACAGTCAAGGAGATGCCAATGTTTTGAGCGTGGGTGCTGCCAGGTGGTCTTAAGCTTGTTCTTCATCTGGAAGATGGTGTTAGTAATGACCAGTTGGTGCTCTGCACAGAGGGCAAGGAGTCTAAGCCCATTATGGTTCATTTTCCCCACACCATGCTGGCCGATGACTTTACTCCATACCAGGTGCTCCGTGCCCACTCTAGCATTGAAATCTCCCATGAGTATGAGCCGTAGCTGTGATTTTCTGTAGGATGGCATCAAGAGCTCTATAGAAATACTATATATATATATTTGCATGAAATGTATGAATGCCATTTCACAATATATTTCATATATGGAAATTTTATATATGTACAGTATATTACATTTGCATATAGGTAGTTCATTATAATAACCCTAAATTGGCTGCTACAACAGAATCTCAGAATGCTCACTCTCTCTCTCACACACACAAACAACATCTATAAAGAAGAAAAAATTAGCTCAACATTAATAATCTCAACCTGCAAATAAGATATAACACTGATGTTAATCACTCCAGCACAGATCCTGACGATCAGCGTCAATATGAGCATCACACTCACCTCCAAGCATCATGAACTCATCAACCTAAAGTCAACGTGAAATCAAACTGACGTATTGTGATGGTCTCATCAGTGTAATGGTCATTTGGTGCTTTAGTCTTCTCTTGCATGACTACAGGCTCCACACTGCATCTTCAGTGAGGAACACACTCTGAATCACACTGAATTATTGATGCCAGCCGAGAGAGCAGCTCAGAATTAGTGCTAAAGCAGTCAGACTGAAGCATGAAAGAGCAGCCAAAGATGACAGAGAAGATCTGAGACTCTGTGTGCTTGATAAGTGTTTCTCACAGCTCAGTCTTTACCTACTTCATTAAAGGGCCACACACACACACGCTCTCACACACACACACACACACACATTCTCTCTCTCTCTCACACACACACACACACACACACACTCATTCTCTCTCTCTCTCTCTCTCTCACACACACACACACACACACACACACACACACACACACACACACACACACACACACACACACACACACACACACACACACACACACACACACACACACACACACACACACACACTCACACACACACACACACTCTCTCTCTCTCTCTGCTCACACTCTCTCTCTCTCTCTCTCTCTGTCTCACACACACTGTCTCACACACTCTCTCTCTCTCTGTCTCACACACACACACACACACACACTCTCTCTCTCTCTCTCTCACACACACACTGTAACTCTCTCTCTCTCAATCTCACTCTCTCTGTCTCACACACACAACACACTCTCTCTCTCTCTCTCTCTCTCTCTCTCACACACTCTCTCTCTCTCTGTCTCACACACTCTCTCTCTCTCTCTCTCTCACAACTCTCTCTCTCTCTCTGTCTCACACACTCACTCTCTCTCTGTCTCACACACTCTCTCTCTCTCTCTGTCTCACACTCTCTCTCTCTCTGTCACACACTCTCTCTGTGTCTCACCTCTCTCTCTCTCTCTCTCTCTCTCTCACTCTCTCTCTCTCACACACACACACACACACATCTCTCGCTCTCACACACACACACTCTCTCTCTCTCTCACACACAACACACACAACACACACACTCACACACACACACACACACACACACATCTCACACACACACACACACACACACACACACACACACACACACACACACACACACACACACACACACACACACACTCTCTCTCTCTCACACACACACACACACACACACTCTCTCTCACACACACACACTCACACACTCTCTCTCTCTCTCTCTCTCTCTCACACACACACACTCTCTCTCTCACACACACAAAAACACATTGTTATCAAATAATAATAACTGTCTCAGGAAGCACAATGTAATGTTTATTCTCAGCTCATGCATATTTGATTTCAATAACATGTGATGTGTTTCACCCTGCGGCGCATCGGTCTACGGCTCCTCATCGAGGTCAGCGTCAGCCTGTGATACGTCATCCATCATTGTTTTACATGCATGCACTAAATCTATCTCACTTTGTCAATGTACAATTTAATTAAAGGAACATTTCAGCCAAAAATGTCAAGTCTGCCATCATCCTAATGTCGCTCCAACACGAGTGAGTCTCTTTCTTCCGTGCAACGCAAACAGAAAACCTTTAATTATTCATGTAATAGTTAACTGTCCTATGCTAAAGATAAGAGGATTTCAACACATTAACATTAAAATCTAAAATACCTGCATACAGAAGAGCATTAGATAGCTAAAGAACCATTCAGATGATAAATAACAACATGTTTTTTTTTAAAACACTTTTTGAACAAATAATTTGAGTCAATGATTCAATGATTTATTCAAAAACACACCCTGCGTCTCAATAAGTGTGTCCCAAAGCATAGTAGAGTATGCCAAAAGTCCCCGGATGGTCTACTATTTCAGTTGTAGGATCCGTGCACAATCTAATGGCTAAAATTACCCACAATCCATTGCGCTTTGGCGAAGGATTCGGTCCAGAACTACGAACGCGTATAAAACGCGTTAAAGAAACTACAAACATGGCGGATGCGCGCGATCGAGCATTAGGTAGAGAGGGGTTTGAGTTACTAATAATCAACATTTAACCTGGTAAAAAATATTATTTATTGTTATCCGTGTTATATTTAATCTGCAACAGCAATGTGAACTTTTATAAACATCCATTCGGTCGTTAACTTTTAAATGCATCATTATGCAGAAAATATGAGTTCTCAGCATAAAAGACCCGCGACTGGCTACTTCTTTTCTCTCTAATACAGTATGAAGTTAAATTAAATGATATGTGGAGGATGTTAACAGTGACAAGATGATTGACAGCCAGTTTACAGCTTCATTTGTAAATGAATCAGCTGTTTTGAATGAATCGTTTGAGTCAATGATTCAATGAATCTTGCTGCCACCTACTGGCAGTTTTAGTCTCAAATGTATTTATCCATGACAGACTTCAACCAAGGTACAGCACAAAAACACACTCATCTAAATACTGTTTAATTATCACCATTGAAAAAATATAGAAATATAATTGTCAATATCGCACACCCCTGTGTGCATCATAACAACAGCAAATGTATTTTTAACTTCCTTTTACTTCTAAGCAAAAAAATTGACTTAATTCACATTCAGTATGATATTGCACATGAGTGCATGCACGAGCAAATCATTAGCTTAATGCAGTTCACATAATGGCCACCGGTGTCGCTAATAAGAGTTTCTGAATCCTCCATATAGAGCCTTTAAAGCAGCAGCGTGCTTATAATAAACAGAACATATGTTGGTGTGGATGCTAATATACTTATCATTAGTTATCCTTTTGGTTAAATGATGACAAAACAGTTTTGGACTCTTTTTGGACATTACATATAAAAACAGGCCTGAGTCGACAGTGAGAGAAACTGACTAAACACAGATCTCAAGCTGAAGCAACCCTCACGAGGTGGAGTCCTCTTTCACGCAAGGATCACGAGGAACAAGTCTTATTCTCGTCTCAAAGCGGCCGTATGTGTGATGAAACACGTTCTCGATGAAGGGTGAGAGAATCAACCCAGCAGACGGATCAGATCTCGCGTCTATCCCAGAGAACCGCTGAGGAATCATCATGATGTGGATATTATTATCTCTGTGTGATTAAACTGGCTTTATGTCAATTAAATGGCAAATCCAACATACTGTCAAGAACTCGTCCTACATCCGCCAAACCTCCGGTCTGTTCAGACTCAAGACGTGCTGTGATAGATGATCGGATATCTCTAGTCTTATCCTAAACATCTCTGACAGTAATTCAGCAGAGACCTTCGTGTATTGGACTTTACATGTTGTTCACCCTCAGGCCATATGAGATGTAGAGGAGTATCAAATATGGAACAAATGTGTCACTGAATCAGTGAATGGGTGCCGTCAGAATGAGAGTCAATGGATGTGCTGCAGTGAATGGGTGCCGTCAGAATGAGAATCGATGGATGCGCTGCAGTGAATGGGTGCCGTCAGAATGAGAGTCAATGGATGCGCTGCAGTGAATGGGTGCCGTCAGAATGAGAATCAATGGATGCTCTGCAGTGAATGGGTGCCGTCAGAATGAGAATCAATGGATGCTCTGTAGTGAATGGGTGCCGTCAGAATGAGAATCTGATAAAAACATCACAGCACTGCAGTCCATCAGTTAACATCTGGAGAAGATACATCCAGCATTAAGACGTTTATAACTCAAATATGAGTCCATAATCCATAATAACTCTTCCTCCAGTGAAAAAGTGTTCTAGTCTGAATCAGGAGAGAAATCTGCAGAGTTTAAAAGCCAAAAGAGTCTAGATTTTGATGTTAGGAGATGGACTTTTTCACTGGATGGATAACTTGTGATGTTTTTATCATTCTCTCATTCTGACGGCACCCATTCACTAATGCAGTGACACATTTCTCCAAACCTGATGAAGACACAAACTCATTTTCATTATGTGAACTATTCAGCCTTTAAATGTCAAGGAGGTCAAGCGAAAGGATTTGTGAATCCGACATTTTTAACATGTATTCTAGCTATACTCTCTCCTTTGTTCTTGCAACTAAAGTAACGTCCATCAATATAAAACCCATGAAAACAAATACAGCACCATCGTGTCCTGAACTCATCTCATTATCCCACACCGCACATAACTGTAATTACTTTCACATTCATTAGTGCAGTGATTTTCATGTAACAGAAGCAAGCGGCATCGAGTCCATACTGTATCTAAATGGGTCATTACGCGTCCTCCTCCAGTCACATCATATGATCCACAGCGAACTGACCTCGTTTCAGGCTTTTCGGACACGTTCTGACCTACAGACTACAGGTTTCGTCTTCAAATGTGACGTAACTTACTCAACAAACACATGTTCAGTCACCATTCAGCTAAAGCGGTATAATATCCCTGGATTTACATAATCCTCACTAATTAACCAATTAATCGTGATTTAATTGGCAGGTTTTGTGACTGCGTTCCAGCTCCAGTCACATTGAAATGTTATACGCCTAAAACAATAACTGGGATGTTTGCATTGCGCACCCATACAACAAAAAATATATATTTTCTGGTCAAAATATATTGTAAACACTGAATCTCAATGAAGTGCATTTTTTAAATAGAACAAATATTTAGTTTAAACATTCACATATCAAAATAAATGTATTTCTGGGGCAAGAAAAAACATTTACACTCTTACAGCAGCCTAGTTTTCGGCTGAATGCAAATATGGACGGAATAGCCATAAAAATACTTGATTTAGTATTTTGTATATTTTATGGAACATTGTATTTTCTTGCTAATTTGTATGCATGTAGACACATGCTAATAAGTTTTTCTTCAAACATGCTTTTAAAAATATGTATTTGAAAAATGTTCTAAAAGTTTTTTTTTATTGTATATTTACATTAATTGTATATTTACATATTTAAAAATATATATATATTTACATATTTATCATATTTTATCATATATTTTTGGTCATTATTCTGAAATGTATTCAAAAATATATATATATTTGCTGTATGGATGAAGACATTTGCTATATTCATAATCACGTTTCTTCTGTATTTTTAGCACAAGTTGCAGCACACACACAAGCTGCGAGTAAAAGTCAACTGCATGTAGTTATCAGAAAAATGATGTTTTACTGTCCAAAAACGACCTATAAACATCATTTGCACTTAAATGAGGAGGAAAACAGAAAATAAATAAATACACATGCACTTGAATTCTGAACTCTGTACACATCTGCTTGAGTTTCCATCAGTTTTATAAACCCAAGCATGCAAAAGCTCGAGTGTGTTTGTAAATGCACTGATGCGTTTAGACTCAGAAGTGTGGTAAAGACACACAGTGATGTACAGATGCACATGCACGCTGTGTGATGTTGTGATGCAGTGTGATCCTCCTCACCATCCTCTTTGTCGTCGAACACAGGTCTCTTGGATGAACTGTTCGCTCCCATCCTCTTCTTCCACTTGCCCCAGTGAAACATTGATGCTCTGCTCTCATTCCTTTCAGCGCGACGGAGACTGATGCTGCTCGGTGTCTCTGAAACACGCTGCGATGATGACTACAGATGTCGAGACTCTCACACTGAATCTCGGAGCTGCTCGAACTGACTGTGTGTGTGTGAGTGTGTGTGTGTGTGTGTGTGAGCTCCAGCAGCAGCGACTATATCAACCTCCCCTCCCTCCTCACGCGCACGCGCGACCAACATGTTTCATATCAGTCTACCTCGGTGCGACATTAAAGAAAGAAAGCATGTGTGCTATGTGGACCTGCAGCACAAATACAGTCATAATGGTATTTTTCATGAAATTGAGAGTTATGCATCATCTGAAAGATGAATAAATCATATTTCCATTGATGTATGGTTTGGACAATATTTGAAAATCTGGAATCTGAGGGTGCAAAAAAATCTAAATATTGAGAAAATCATCTTTAAAGTAGTTCTGTGCAATGCATATTACTAATCAAAAATTACGTTTTGATATATTTACGGTACAAATATCTTCATGGAACATGATCTTAATATCTAATGATTTTTGTCATAAAATAAAAATGTATAATTTTGAGCCATACAATGTATTGTTGGCTATTGCTACAAATATGACTGCTTCTGTGCTCCAGGGTCATATATTTTATTACATGTGATATATATGGTGGTTTTGGATTGACTTGAAGAACACATATACTGGTTTTAATATATGCAGTGCTTCTCAAAGTCCTGACGTTTTATTCTACTCGTCAGATTTTCCTACCTCGGCTTACTGCGCATGCGCGCATCAATATTGCGTCCTTTTTCTAACGCTGAACAATATTTAATGTATCTGCATTACTGTAAGGGTAGGTTTGTGGTTGGGGTTGGTGTAGACGTTAATAAAACACAATCTAATAGGTAGAAAATGTATTTATTGTTAGTTTCCTGTATTAGCTGTATATCTTCTATCCACAACCACGAATATAACAGGTAATTACTGTATGTGCATTACTGTAAGGGTAGGTTTAGGGTTGAGGTAGGTGTACACATTAATAAAACATAATTTAACAGGTATCATTTTTCGTTGTCGAATTGTACTACCCACTGTTTTAATGGGAGGTAGCACAAATCGACAGAACACGCCTCCATTTCGTGTTTCAAGAGCACTAATTATATCTCCTACTTTGATAAACACACGTTTTACTTAAGTTGAAAATCATTGTTTAGTTTTTAATGTATTTTTGGAGATGGTCTGAAATTAAAGCGAGGGCGAGATATTACAATTTTCCTTCATGACATCCAGTGAGCGAATGACGTTTGACATAATCAGGTGACATTTCACTGCAAATATTAGTATTTTATTATTATTATTATTATTATTATTATTATTATTGTTGTTGTTGTTATCACTTACGGCCATTTGTCTTATAGCAGTGTCCAGTGTTTCCATACATTAATCATATGCTAGATTTAATAATATCGCATGGAATTGATATTACTGATATAGATATCGTACCTCAAAGTGATGATGTTACTGACCATTTCCTTGTATCGTGCATGCTGCATATTACTGATATTAACTATATGGCTCCGCGTTATCGCCCAGGCAGAATTATTATTCCAGCCACTAAAGACAGATTCACTAATAACCTGCCGGATTTATCTCAACTGCTCTGTGTACCCATAAATACAGATGAACTAGACACAATTACTAGCAACATGGGAACTATCTTCTCTAATACGTTAGAAACTGTTGCACCCATCAAATTAAAAAAGGTTAGAGAAAAACGTGCTGCGCCATGGTACAACAGTTATACCCATTCTCTCAAGAAAGAAACTCGTATTGTTGAGCGCAAATGGAGAAAAACGTACTCGGTTACTATCGTAACCTCGGTTCCCTGAGATACGGAACGAGTACTGCGTCTTGTAAAGACGCATATGGGAAAATGCCTTTTTTCTCCTGAACTGAAGTCTTATTTAATCACGCAGTGAAACTGCACGACTATTGGTTCGTGCAGGTGTAGAAAAACGAACCAATGGGTCGGCAGCGGAGCTGCACGAACCTATGGCGACGATACGCGCCAATATTCCCGCCGAAACGGGCGGGGCATCTGGCTATATAAGCGGTCGTTTCGCCATAGGATCCTCAGGTTTACTTCGACTGAAGCGACGACTGAGTCGTGCAGCTACCTGGCACGGCAAAGTACGCAGTACTCGTTCCGTATCTCAGGGAACCGAGGTTACGATAGTAACCGAGTACGTTCCCTATCGATACTCCACTCGTACTGCGTCTTGTAAAGACGCATATGGGAACTGAATTTAATCACGCCGTGCTAGGGTAGATGAACGACTGTATATACTTCCATAAACATAAATGCCCATAGGGAAGTAAGTAGTATACTTCAGGCTAAAGCGAGCTAAACTCATAGAGGTCGTGCTCGGCCTGGATAATCGTTCCACTTCTGTATACTCAGTTAACCGGAGTATGCAGGGTGCCAATTAGAGAGCCTGAGCGCATTGCGGTCAAGAAATCTCTGACAGGATTGTTCCCACAGCGTATGTGTACAAGCTCATCTAAGCAGAGAGGACTCTGGCCTGTATGTCCAGGTTATAAAACCTAGCAAATGTGGACGGAGTGGCCCAGCCAGCCGCCGTACAAATCTCTGTAATGGATACACCGCTAGACCACGCCCATGACGAGGCGATGCCTCTAGTCGAATGGGCTCGTACTCCAATGGGGCATTGCAGGCCCAAAGAAGAGTATGCCAGCATGACAGCATCCACTATCCACTTAGAGAGTCTCTGCTTCGTGACCGGATGTCCTTTGGTGCGGTTACCGAAGCTAACAAAGAGCTGTTCCGTATGCCTAAAAGGGGCGGAACGCTCAAAGTAGATTCTCAGAGCTCTGACAGGGCATAACAAAGATAACTCCCGGTCCTCCTCAGACGGAGGAAGCGCGGAGAGCGTGATGACCTGAGCTCTGAACGGGGTTGAAAGTACCTTAGGTACATAACCATGCCTTGGTTTCAGGACGACCTTGGAGTCGTTAGGCCCGAATTCCAGGCAGGCAGGGCTAGTAGAGAGCGCCTGCAGGTCTCCAACTCGCTTAACCGACGCTAGTGCTAGTAGCAGAGCAGTTTTCAGCGAAAGTGACCGGAGGTCCGTAGACTGTAGCGGCTCAAAAGGAGGGCCTTTCAAGGCCCTCAGTACAGTGGGCAGATCCCATGTAGGGACAGTAAGGGGCCGAGGTGGATTCAACCTCCTGGCTCCCTTCAGAAAACGGACAACTGAGTTGTCTCTGCCTACCGACTGGCCCGCTATAGGGGCATGAAAGGCCGCTATAGCTGCTACGAACACCTTGAGTGTAGAGTGAGAACGTCCTTTATCTAGCAGTTCCTGCAGAAAGGACAGAACCACCGCTAACTCAGAGGTAGAGGGGTTTTCACCACGGTTGAGGCACCAAGTGGAGAAAACAGACCACTTAAGGGCATAGAGGCGTCTCGTAGACGGGGCTCTAGCCTCAGAAATGGTGTTTAACACTCGCTCTGGGAAGCCAGTAGGCTCCCATTGAGCGGCCAAATGTAGAGAGCCCACAGCTCGGGTCGAGGGTGCCATATTGTTCCGTTCGCCTGAGAGAGGAGATCCCGTCTCAGGGGCACGGGCCAGGGGGCTGCTGTCAGTAGCTGAGTCAGCTCTGACAACCAAGGTTGGTTCCTCCACAAGGGGGCCACCAATAGCACCTTGTGACCCTGTTCCCTGATACGCCTGACGACCTGTGGAAGTAGGGCGATCGGGGGGAATGCATAAAGGAGGAGGTTGGGCCAATCGTGGGCCCTGTCCTTCGAATAATAAGTTGGGCAGTGAGAGTTGTCTTTGGAGGCGAAAAGGTCTACTTCTGCCTTGCCAAAGGTCTTCCAGATCTTCTGAACCACCTGCGGATGGAGCATCCACTCCTCTGAGGGGACATTGCTCCGAGATAACATATCTGCTCCTTGGTTCAGTCTGCCCGGCAGGTGTGCTGCCCTCAGCGAGCGCAGGTTGAGCTGAGCCCATTCCAGAAGGCGCTCTGCCAGAATAAAGAGGCGCTTCGAGGAGACACCTCCCTGGTGATTTATATAGGACACCACGGACATGTTGTCTGAGCGAATCAGCACATGGCGTCCTATTAGGTCCGGCAGGAAAAACTGGCAGGCTCGACAAACTGCTAGCATTTCCAAGCAGTTGATGTGGAAGCCGCTCTCCGTCTTCGACCAATGGCCGAAGGTCGGTTTGCCTTCGCACAGCGCCCCCCAACCTGTGTTGGAGGCGTCTGTCGTGACAACTTTCCTGGTGTGGACCAACCCCATGGCCACGCCCTTCTCCATCCACCGTGGGTTCTTCCAGGGGGTCAGGGCTGTTACACAGGCCTGATTCACCCTGATATGCAAGCGTCCGTGACGCCATGCGTTGTGTGGAACCCGTGGTTTCAACCAGCGTTGAAGGGGGCGCATGCGGAGCAGGCCCAGCTGTAACACTGGCGATGCTGCGGCCATAAGGCCCAGCATTCTCTGAAACACTTTGAGTGGGCGAGCGGTGTCGCTCTTGAAGGTGGCCGCGAGTTTCTGAATGGCCAGAGCGCGTTCTGGCGCTATCACCGCTCTCATGTGAGCTGAGTCCAGAACTGTACCCAGGAACGATATTCGTTGGCTGGGAGACAGTGCGCTTTTGGCGAATTGACCCTGAGCCCCAGGCGCTCTAAGTGGCTGAGGATGAGGGTTCTGTGTGAAAGCAGTTCCACCTCTGACTGGGCCAGAATGAGCCAGTCGTCGAGGTAGTTGAGAATGCGGATTCCCATCTGTCTCAGAGGGGAAAGAGCCGCGTCCATGCACTTCGTAAAAGTACGGGGGGCCAGAGACAGCCCAAAGGGTAGGACCGTGTACTGGTAAGCCACTCCCTCGAAGGCGAATCTCAAGAATCGTCTGTGATGGGGGGCTATCTGGATGTGAAAGTATGCGTCTTTCAGGTCCAGAGAACAGAACCAGTCCTCTGTGCAAATCTGCGAGAGGATCTGCTTCAGTGTGATCATCCTGAACGGCCGTCTCATGAGGGCGCGATTCAGGCGTCTGAGATCGAGGATGGGCCGGAGGCCGCCATCCTTTTTGGGGACGAGGAAGTAACGGCTGTAAAAGCCTGACTCGCTCAAAGCTGGAGAAACCATTTCTATGGCTCCTTTTTCCAGCAGCGTCATCACCTCTGAGCGCAGAACGCGAGCGTTCTCGCCCTGCACCGAGGTGGAGACCACGCCGCTGAAGCGCGGGGGTCTTCGAGCGAATTGGAGTGAATAACCTCGTTTTATTATCCCCATAACCCACTCTGACACTCCGGGGATGGCCTGCCAGGCCTCGGCCCGCGTGGCAAGGGGTTGGATAAACTCGAGTGGCCGGCTGCACGGAGGCAGGGCACTCGTGAGGGACGGAAGAGGAAAATTGCTCTCTTTTTGAGAATGTTTGTGTTTTATTTTTTCCGCTATCACAGCGGACAGTTGCATGGTCGCTTGTACGGACCCTGTAGCAACAGACACAATTCCCTCTGCACCCGGAAAAGAACGGGGTGCCAAGAGGTTTCCCACGCATCCTTGATCTCCGTCAGCGTGAGCCACAGGTGGCGCTCGAGCACTACCAGGCTGGCCATAGACCTTCCTATGGCTTGGGCGGTAGACTTGGTGGCTCGCAAAGCTAGGTCTGTTGCGCTTCTCAGCTCCCTGAGAGTCGCAGGATCAGGCTCAGACTCGTCTACGGCAGAGAGGAGCTTGGCCTGATAGACCTGAAGAACCGCCATAGAGTGGAGCGCCGAAGCCGCCTGTCCAGCTGAAGCGTAGGAGCGTCCAGCGAGCGCTGAAGTGGTCCTGCATGGCTTGGACGGGTGACTGGCTTTCGCCTTCCAGCCGATGGCAGTGGGTGGGCAGAGATGTGCAGCCACTGACTCATCCAGTTGAGGCATCCTCTCATATCCCCTTTCTTCAGCGCCATCAACCGTAGTGAGGGCAGATGAAGCGGAAGTACGGAGGCGGGCAGAGTAAGGAGAGCGCCAAGATCTCGTGAGCTCGTCGTGTACTTCAGGGAAGAACGGCGATGGTCGTTGTTGAGGGGCCTGACGGCGCCCCGGCAGAAACCACTCATCCAGACGGCTGCGAGAGGGCTCCTCTGGTGGAGACCACTCCAAACCCAGCTCTTCAACCGCTTTGGAGAGGACACGGAAAAGTTCGGCATCCATCCCGGCTTTGGCGGCGCTGGGCGCGGGCAAACCTGAGGGGGCGGGGTCAGTCACTGAGCCCCACAGCTCCTCAGCATCTGAAGCTACCAGTGACATGCTGTCATCGGCCAGCTCATCGTCACTTCCCCCAAACGAGACCAGATCGCTCACGCTTGCGGAGGGACGCTGGTCAGGTTGGACAAAAAGGACGGGAGAAATCTCTCTGTGTGGTGAAAACGAGGCACGTGGGATCTGAGCCGGCGTGAGCTCGCTTTCAACCAGGCGCTGAAAACCTCTGCCCCGCTGTTTTTTCCTCACAGGTCCCTGAGAGGAAGAAAACGGGAGGGCGCGAGGGGCGGGATCGCTCTCTGAAAAGAAAGCGATGCGCGTGCGCAGAGAGGCGAGACTGATGCTCTCGCAGTGAGAGCAATCAGAACCAGCGAGCGCGGCATCCGCATGGGCTTTCCCCAGGCAGGAAACACACTCGCTGTGACCGTCATCGGCGTGCAGGTCTCCCCTGCACGAGCCGCAGTAACGGCGCGGCATTAGAACGCCGATTTGCTCTTTTAGAAAACTTACGTGATCGCCGGATAGCGGCAGCGAACGGGACCGGAACTGCTGCGATGCTGGGGCGCGTTGAAGGCGGATCAGCGAGCAGATCGAGGTCGCTGGGTCCTACTGCGAGGCGTGTCAACGGCGAGTAGGCTTCTCTGGATCAGTGTAGACGAAGTCGTCGTCGCTGAAGGAGAAAAAATCTGAGGATCCTATGGCGAAACGACAGCTTATATAGCCAGATGCCCCGCCCGTTTCGGCGGGAATATTGGCGCGTATCGTCGCCATAGGTTCGTGCAGCTCCGCTGCCGACCCATTGGTTCGTTTTTCTACACCTGCACGAACCAATAGTCGTGCAGTTTCACTGCGTGATTAAATAAGACTTCAGTTCAGGAGAAAAAAGGCATTTTCCCATATGCGTCTTTACAAGACGCAGTACGAGTGGAGTATCGATAGGGAACTAACTTGGAAGTCTTTAGAATTGCGTGGAAAAACAGTATGTTCAGCTATAGACCAGGCTATAAAAACTGCAAGAACCGAGTATATCCGCAAACTCATAGATAATCACCAAAACAATCCAAGGTTCTTATTTAGCACAGTGGCTAGATTAACAAATAAACAGATGTCACCCGATCTAAATATTCCCTCACAGTTTAATAGTAATGACTTTATGAATTTCTTTACTGAAAAAATAGATAATATCAGAAATACAATAACAAATGTAGATTCTACCGCGTCTAGTACTTCAGCTTCATTCATCGCACCCAAAGAAAAACTGTATTGCTTTACAACTATAGGACAGGATGAGCTAAATAAACTTATCACTGCATCTAAACCAACAACATGTTTATTAGATCCTGTACCCACTAAACTATTGAAAGAGTTGTTACCTGTAGCAGAAGAACCGCTTCTCAATATTATTAACTCCTCGTTATCTTTAGGTCACGTCCCAAAACCATTTAAGCTGGCAGTTATTAAGCCTCTTATTAAGAAACCAAAATTAGATCCTTGTGAACTGGCAAATTACAGGCCCATCTCAAATCTTCCGTTTATGTCAAAAATATTAGAAAAAGTAGTGTCTGCTCAATTGTGCTCCTTTTTGCTCAAAAATGATATCTATGAAGAATTTCAGTCAGGTTTCAGGCCCCGCCATAGCACTGAAACTGCACTTGTTAAAATTACAAATGACTTACTTCTTGCGTCAGACCAAGGCTGCATCTCGCTGCTAGTTTTACTTGATCTTAGTGCTGCGTTCGACACTATAGATCATGACATACTGATAGATCGATTACAAAACTATTCAGGTATTCAAGGGCAGGCTCTAAGATGGTTTAGATCCTACCTGTCCGATCGCTACCACTTTGTTTATTTAAACGGAGAGTCATCTCAATTAACACCAGTAAAGTATGGAGTACCACAAGGATCTGTCGGTCCTCTGTTATTTTCATTATATATGTTGCCCCTTGGTAATATTATTAGAAAATACGGGATTAGTTTCCATTGTTATGCTGATGACACTCAACTAATATATCTCAACAAAACCAGATGAAACCTCTAAACTATCTAAGCTAACGGCGTGTGTTAAAAATATAAAAGATTGGATGACCAGTAATTTTCTCCTATTAAATTCAGATAAGACAGAGATATTAATTATTGGACCTAAAAACAGTACACAGAATCTCTTGGATTACAATTTGCAACTAGACGGATGTAATGTTACTTCCTCTACAGTTAAAAATCTGGGTGTTATATTAGACAGCAACCTATCTTTTGAAAATCATATTTCAAATGTTACAAAAACAGCATTCTTCCATCTTAGAAACATTGCCAAGCTACGGAACATGTTAAGTGTGTCTGATGCAGAAAAGCTAGTTCATGCATTCATGACCTCTAGACTGGACTATTGTAATGCACTGCTAGGTGGTTGTCCTGCATCTTCAATAAACAAGCTACAGATAGTACAAAATGCTGCGGCTAGAGTCCTTACCAGGTCAAGAAAATATGATCATATTACTCCAATTTTACAGTCTCTGCACTGGCTACCTATTAAGTTCCGTATTAGTTACAAAATATTATTACTAGCCTATAAGGCCCTAAATGATTTAGCTCCTGCGTACCTAACTAATCTTCTATCACGCTACAATCCAACCCCGTTCCCTAAGGTCGCAAAACTCTGGACTCTTGGTAGTACCTAGGATAGCAAAGTCCACTAAAGGAGGTAGAACTTTTTCATATCTGGCTCCTAAACTCTGGAATAGCCTTCCTGATAACGTTCGGGGTTCAGACACACTCTCTCTGTTTAAATCTAGATTAAAGACACATCTCTTTAGCCAAGCATTCATATAATGCATCTCACAATCTTGTACTGCTAGTCTTTCTGAACAAATGCACTTTATTATGCTTTAGCTTGGGTTATACTGATAATTTCATCCAGGGTTATTCCTGGATGGAACAACTGCTACGCTAATTGTCTTATTGTTTCTATGTTTCTGCCACGGGATTAACATCCCATGGTAGCTAGGAATTACACAAGCTTCAGTCTGGATCCAACCCCTTAAACGATCTGAGATGACCGAGCACCTGAGGGAGATGATGACGGCCCCTCGGAGGACCTCAGAGGAGGCCAACCATCAGCGATTATACTGATTTAACAAAAGTCTGCCATAAATGGAGGATCAGCACCTAAAGACAACCTCTACAGCCCTGAACGCCAGCGGAGTCTAGGACACATAGATGAGCCCCAGAGACAGATCTCCAGTGAGGAACTCGTCACCTAGACATCCATCGGGTAAAGACCACTGGAACCAGTGGACTGCTTACACTCTGACTTTGCTGCAGTTGGAACAAACTACTGGTTTGTCTGGCCAGAGGGGAACTGGCCCCCGACTAAGCCTGGTTTCTCCCAAGGTTTTTTCTCCATTCTGTCACCGATGGAGTTTTCGTTCCTTGCCGCTGTCGCCTCTGGCTTGCTTAGTTGGGGAATCTTCATTTCCAACAATATCATCGACTTGATTGCACAAATATTATTTAAACTGAACTGAGCTGGACAATGCCATCACTAAATTCAATAATGAAATGCATTCAGCTGAAAATTGAGTGTTAAATCCTATCATTTTACATTATTGACAACTTGCCTATTTTGATACTGTTGCAGTGCTTTGTTACAATTTGTATTGTTAAAGGCGCTATATAAATAAAGGTGACTTGACTTGACTTGACATTGAGTTATTTGTCACAATATTGCCACAAATACATTTTCCAAAAGGCTAATAATGTTTCTGATTATTGTAAAGTGTCCTTGAGCTCTGGAAACGTGCTTTATAAATAAAAAATATTATTATTATTTTATTATTATAATAAACTGAGCACTGCACTTTTCGCGGGTGTTTTTACATGAATGTATCTTTGAAGAGAACCGAGCGTCTTCAGAAAGGCTTTGATGTCATTTGAATATAACATCTGATAAAGTAACGTTTGAGCGCATTACTTTGATCTCAGCCGTTACCGTGGTAACCGCTATATCTGCCGCTACAACAGCGCCCCCTGCTGGCAGATAATTAATATGCATTTGCACGTTTATGGGAAACACTGGGGTCTGTCAGCGAACATAAACAAAAAGCATGCTTCCGAACTGTTTTGAGAAGGTGCTTAAGTTTTGAGCCATGTATTATTACTATGAATTAACAAAGACTGTATAATACCCAAGACATATCACTCCTATAGTTTTGAATGGGGATAAATGCAACGCTCAAAATGGCCGCTCAATCACAGGAAGCCCCGCCTTCTGAACGAAAGAGCCAATCGCTAATCGCTAAAGTCAGCGCGTCACTGCAGCTGCCGTTAGAAGTCCAGTCAGCGCTCTGAGACGCGCGCATGCGCACTGGCTGGTCTAGCCTGAGAAATACGCTTTTATAAGCTATTTGAGCAAAATAAACAACATTTATAACACACATGTGTTGTCCGATTTCATTGATGATTTCAAATATGATATTTAATCATAAGCTTAGTGAATAGTTTTGGAGAATTTGATGTGTCACCATACAAAGTGATAGGAGCTGCACTTGGATGCCCACGAGGCGTTTCAAAGATGGCCGCCGAGTGACATGACTCCTCTTAAAGAGACTTCGCTATTACCATCTTGTCCCCTCATTTAGTCAAACTCTCTTTTATGAGATAAAGGGAAATTGGCTAAACATATCAGCCCCCAAAAAAATCAGCATCTAATCTAACAAAAACTCTTATCGGTCGAGTTCTATCGCAGACACTTAAATTGTATTGTTTGCCAGTTTTGCTCTTGTTATTAATGTATTTTGAATGCAAAGAGCACTTTATTACACCAAAAATGAGTGTTTATTTGGTATGCATGTTATGTAGGCTACTGTATGTTTATTAAAAACAAGTTTTGTACAATTGTTCCGTTTCAGACCTTTGAATTCAGACTTTGATAACCCTTGATATATAGCCTAGTCGATTATAAAAGGGACATTAGGTGTGTTATTCAAGTAAACCCAAAGCCATTGCAAATCTTACAGCAAAAGGGATCAAAATAGTAAAATATCATACACTAAAAAAGCATTATGAGGTTGTTAAAAGTGTTTTTTGGCATACATAACAACTGAAAGTGTGGCTATTAAAAGTCCTAATCAGGTAGAAATAATTATATTTTTCGTCCATTGTAATATAGCTTAATATTGTTGATGTAAATAAAACATATTTGTATTTTACCACATGAAGCGCATTGTTACCTGAGCAAACTTTTTCGCTGAATAAACACTACTTAATGCAACCTATTTAAGATTTATTATTTTTATATCTTTAAATTAGCCTATTGTTAGTTTACTGCTTCGCCGTTTCACAAAATAAATTAATAAAAGTTATATATTAATTGAAAACAAGACATTTCAGTCAGAATATACTTCTGTGTGTTTTCGAACCGTAGTTTCGGTTTCGCGTTCACGCGCCGTCGCCATAGCAACGACTGTCAACATCCCATCCGGCCGCGTGCTGGAGTCATAACCTCCACCAGCATCTGTGATCAATCACGTGTGATTATTAGAGTATAACTCATGCGTCTGCGCTGCTCTGCTGCTGTTACAGTAATCAAACATGAGTGAGCTCCATCTGAGCCTCCACTGTGAAGATGATGATGATGATGAACCATCACCATCAGCAGACATGCTGCACCTGAGCAGAACAGCCCTGAGGAACATCCCAGCATCTGTGTTCAACATGACACATCTACAGGTAGATTAATAGCACAGTGCATTCTTGTATTCAGTTGAGCGCGTATGATTCAGACTCTCGTGCTCTAGAGTTTGTATCTGGAGGGGAATGAGATCAGCAGTCTTCCTGAGCGCTTCTTCAGCAGTTTGTCGTCTCTGGTCTGGTTGGATGTGAGGAACAATCGACTCGCTGGTTTACCAGCCGCCATCGGACAGCACCGGTGAGAGAACAAGCCATGCAACAATTCATAAAAATGCACTCTTTCTTCATCAGGTTTGGAGAAATGTGTCTCAACATCAGGGGCTCAGCAATGGATGCTCTGCAGTGAATGAGTGCTGTCAGAATGGCACCCATTCACTGCAGAGCATCCATTGACTCTCATTCTGACGGCACCCATTCACTGCAGAGCATCCATTGACTCTCATTCTGATGGCACCCATTCACTGCAGAGCATCCATTGACTCTCATTCTGACGGCACCCATTCACTGCAGAGCATCTATTGACTCTCATTCTGACGGCACCCATTCACTGCAGAGCATCCATTGACTCTCATTCTGACGGCACCCATTCACTGCAGCGCATCCATTGACTCTCATTCTGACGGCACCCATTCACTGCAGAGCATCTATTGACTCTCATTCTGACGGCACCCATTCACTGCAGAGCATCCATTGACTCTCATTCTGACGCACACATTCACTGAAGCGCATCCAATGACTCTCATTCTGACGGCACCCATTCACTGCAGAGCATCTATTGACTCTCATTCTGACGGCACCCATTCACTGCAGTGAATCCTTTGAATCTTATTCTGACGGCACCCATTCACTGCAGTGAATCCTTTGAATCTTATTCTGACGGCACCCATTCACTGCAGTGCATCTATTGACTCTCATTCTGACGGCACCCATTCACTGCAGAGAATCCTTTGAATCTTATTCTGATGGCAACCCATTCACTGCAGTGCATCCATGACTCTCATTCTGACGGCACCCATTCACTGCAGCGCATCCATTGGCTTCTCATTCTGACGGCACCCATTCACTGCAGAGCATCTATTGACTCTCATTCTGACGGCACCCATTCACTGCAGTGAATCCTTTGAATCTTATTCTGACGGCACCCATTCACTGCAGAGAATCCTTTGAATCTCATTCTGACGGCACCCATTCACTGCAGTGCATCCATTGACTCTCATTCTGACGGCACCCATTCACTGCAGAGAATCCTTTGAATCTCATTCTGACGGCACCCATTCACTGCAGTGCATCCATTGACTCTCATTCTGACGGCACCCATTCACTGCAGCGCATCCATTGGCTCTCATTCTGACGGCACCCATTTATTGCAGAGAATCCTTTGAATCTCATTCTGACGGCACCCATTCACTGCAGCGCATTGAAATGAGTTTATTCTTAAATCAAGAACAAATATCTGCCATTGGGTCAAAATAATCTTGTTTTTGTCTTTATTTTTCTGATGTTTTTTTCTTGTTTTAAGCATAAACACTTCATATTGATAATTTGTTTAGAAAACAAGACTTTTTATTTCAAGCAAATGCATCATGATTTAATGATGTTTAGGTGTTTGTGCTGGAAAGCAAGACAGAAATACTAAGAACCAACATCATTTTTGCAGTTCAATGATCACGGTAGCATTATTAGACAGTTCATATTTAGTAATATTATCAAACATTATCAGACAAGAACAAAACTTGATCTGAATAATAACTCTATTGTCTTCTGTAGAGACTGAATTTGTTTCATAATTGTTGAATTTCACTACATTAACACTGTTATTTTTCTCTTTATCACTGTGGCGATGCTTTGCAACAATCTGTATCGTATATATAGCGCTATAGAAATAAATATATAACTTTGATAAATTATTTAGAAAACAAGACTTAATATCCAAATCTTGATTTGAGGATGTTTAGATGTTTGTGCTGGAAAACAACACCAAAAATACCAATAACTAACATGTTTTTTATTTAGTTTAATGATGAATTTTATAGTTTAGAGTCACAAATGTGACCCTGGAGCACAAAACCAGTCATAAGGGTCAATTTTTCGAAATTGAGATTTATGCATCATCTGGAAGCTGATGAAATCATATTTCCATTGATGTATGGTTTGGACAATATTTAAAAATCTGGAATCTGAGGGTGCAAATAAATCCAAATATTGAGAAAATCATCTTCAAAGTTGTTCTGAGCAATGCATATTACTAATCAAAAATTAAGTTTTGATATACTTACGGTACAAAATATGATCTTAATATCCTAATGATTTTTGTCATAACAGAGAAATGTATAATTTTGACCCATACAGTGTATTGTTGGCTATTGCTACAGATACACCTGTACTGCTTATGACTGCGTCTGTGGTGCAGAGACACGTTTATCACAGCACAGAATGACTGCACTCTTAAAAATAAAGGTGCTTCCCGATGCCGAACCTTTTTGTATAACATCTCAAGAACCTTTCTGTTTCACAAAAGCTTCTTCGGATTATAAAAGGTATGAAAGAGATGTTCTTTAAAGAACCTTTGACTGAATGCGTCTTCTGTGGCATCGCTGTGAAGAACCTTTTAAGCACCTTTATTTTTAAGAGTGTGCCGTGATCACAATCCTGTAAATCATTGAAGCTCTTTGTTCAAGGTGCTTGAAGACGCTGCTGTTGGAGGGCAACCCGATCTCAGCGCTTCCTCCAGAGCTGGGTTTGTACACACACACACGCACACACAGACGCACTCACACACACACACACACACACACACAGAGAGAGACAGACACACACACACTCACACGCGCGCACACACACACTCACACGCGCGCACACACGCACGCACGCACACACACCCTCTCTCTCACACACACACTCACTCACACACACACACAGAGAGAGACAGACACACACACACTCACACGCGCGCACACACACACACTCACACACACACACACACACACGCACGCACACACGCACACACACACTCTCTCACACCACACACACACACACACACACACACACACACACTCACACACACACACACACACACACACACACACACACACAAGCGATGTTGAGTTCGTGCAGAAGCTTAGTTCACACTGCAGGCTAAAGTGGCCTAAATCCGATTTGTTCGAATCAGGCCCGGGCCACTTTCACATGTGGTCCTAAATCGGATACATATCCCAGTTTTGCGATGCGACTTCAGTCTGAACGGCAATGCTGCATTTCATGCAATTTTTTACATCATTGAAATGCGACAGACGTCACAATTCTCCGCCGGAGGAGGCGGGAAGATTAAAATCACAATGGCAGACAGACAATAATATCACTTCGTTATTTAGGCTCCGATTGCACATGAACTTAAAAAAAGCATCCAACACAGTGCGCTGGGTCTGACGTCACGTCTTCTTCTGCGCATGCGTCGGGTCACTTCAAGGCCGTGTACGGTTCACACATGAGACTGATGGCGGGTCGCATTTAAATGACAATGTGAACAACAGCGCAAAATAATCCGGTCTGAGCTTTAAGACCTGCAGTGTGTTCGACTTGAAGCGGCGCCGTGCAGAATGAATCAAATCACTCTCGCGGTGCTGTGACGTCACACACTGACCCTTCTGCACGGCGCCGCTTCAAGTCGAACACACCTTCTGTCTTCCCTCAGGTCACGTGATCTCGCTGAAGGCCTTGAGTCTGAGGAAGTGTCCGCTCACGTTTCCTCCTCGAGACGTCTTGGACCGCGGCCTGCCGTCCATTCTCCGTTACCTGCGGAGCGCACAACTGGGTGAAGGTGAAAGAAACTGAGAGCGAGGTGTAGATGTGTGTGTGTGTGTGTGTGTAGATGTGTGTGAGTCTGAGTCTGTGAGTGTGTGTGTGTGTGTGTGTGTGTGTGTGTGTGTGTGTGTGTGTGTGTGTGTTGTGTGTGTGTGTGTGTGTGTGTGTGTGTGTGTGTGTGTGTGTGTGTGTGTGTGTGTGTGTGTGTGTGTGTGTGTGTGTGTGTGTGTGTGTGTGTGTGTGTGTGTGTGTGTGTGTGTGTGTGTGTGTGTGTGTGTGTGTGTGTGTGTGTGTGTGTGTGTGTGTACTTATGTGTGTGAGTCTGAGTCTGTGAGTGTGTGTTGTGTTGTGTGTGTGTGTGTGTGTGTGTGTGTGTGTGTGTGTGTGTGTGTGTGTGTGTGTGTGTGTGTGTGTGTGTGTGTGTAGATGTGTGTGTGTGTGTGTGTGTGTGTGTGTGTGAGTGTGTGAGATAGAGAGAGTGTGTGTGTGTTCGTGTGTGCGTGTGTGTGTGTGTGCCATCTGTGGCTGTGCATAAAAAGGATGGCCTGCCTCAAAAATAGCTCCTTGCCCTGGTTCTGCTCGACTGGTGTGAGATCTGTTCCCTTGGAGACGCTCGTGAAGCTCAGCTGGATTCTGGCGATCAATAATCTCACACTCATTAGACTGACGAGCGATAAAGTCAGCTCTCGTCTGATTATACTCTGCATTACTGGGGAATGATGCTGAGATCTTAATGAGGTTAAAAATGAAAATCAAATAATCAGCAGGAGTGTGGTTTGATTGGAGAGCCCCCCCCCCCCCGAAAAACCACAAGTCTAACCTCGTTAAATCCTAAATCAGGGTACCGGTTGAACCAGTGCTATTTTAGTATTATTGGTTTTTATTAGTGTTGTCAAATGATTAATTGTGATTAATCGCATGCAAAATAAAAGTTTTTGTTTGCATAATATATGTGTGTGTCTTGTTCTCTTTCATAGGTAACTCAATGCTGCGTAGCTTACGCAATGTGACCCCCCCCCAGGTGTTACGATTGTCTGAATCTGAATGCATTGGCTGATGGTGCGAGAGACCGCCCCTACTTCATACGTGATTGACATAGACCCGCGCTCACGCCATCATACCCCTCAGATTGTCCTCTCTTCAGAAGCATTCGTCTCTCACGCTTTTCTGGCCCATTTCTTGGCGATGTTTTAGTCGTGGTTTTTGATCGAGAATCTCCGCCGCTCCGAAGGCCTCCTTCCGCCGCAGCCTGGAGTTCGAATGCAGAGCTCGAGCCTCCGACTCTAAGGATTTCTCCGGTCTATACTGAGCTTGTTAATGTTTTAGCGCGCGCCACTGAGAAGTTGGGCTTAGATTGGCCGGACGAGTCCCAGTCATCTAAGCTTGACGAGTGTTTCCTCGGTGGCTCTGGTTTGCGCCCGGCGAGGAGAAAGCTGCTTTTCTTCCCCGACCTGCATCAGAAGATCTCCAGGTCTCACTAATGCGGCAGCCGCTGACTTCACCAACCTCGTTGGGTACGCCGCATTCCCGGTGATCGAAGACACGACTCCCGCCC
>JAPDDN010000209.1:0-75211 GCA_027422405.1 Ptychobarbus kaznakovi
TATTTGCCTTCTTAGTAATTGTCGTAGTCACCAAAATGAAGAAAGACAAAAATAGAGGAGAAGAACTGAGCAAATATTTATAAACTAACGCATTTCGTAGTTCAAGATTTTATTCACTTTTTTTGCGGTTTTTCAAGATTAGTCAACGGGCGGCAAAGGTACAAAAGTAAAAATTTTGGGCAAGATACCTTACAAAAGAGTGGGTGTATTGTTGAAATACTGGACTAATACTGACACAGGTGGAGAAACAAAGATTTTTAATGCACCCATTGTAGATGCTTACGTACACAAGAGATGTTGCTTTATTTGAGTCAAAGAAGACGACTATAGTGACTGATAACTTTTTTAATTTTTAATGTCGTGGTGTTGAAAAAAGATTCTGGGGACAAGGGAAATAATTTGAAATGGGAGGTTTGTCAAAATAATAAAAAGTTCAGTCAGATGTTCAATAATTTTCTTAAATGATATGTACTCGTCTTGCTCACTTTCCCATGCAAGGATTAGCATAAACTTGCAAAGGTGTCTTAAAAGAAATACAGCCAAACAAACAAAATGTGAATCGTGTCATCTGCTATCTGAGCAAGATGACCAAATCCAGCGGAGTAATACAAATATAATTTACAAATCCTCATTTAATAAACTTTCACAATTGTTTATGAAACAGATTTTCTGAATTATATCAGCATTATAAAAAATGTCTTGTCTTGCTACACACTCTCTCTTAGTACTTTTGTCTCTTGAATGTACGAAAGGTTATGAATACTTTTTACAACAGTGTGGACATTTTAACATGCTCAAACTTAAATGAATGTGCAGCTTTCAGTGCAATAGTTTGATTTATTTCAGTTGAAATAGTTTTAAGGGTAAAACAGCAAGACTTAATTTACGTGTTGATGCTTCATGTGTTCACACATCGTGGACAGACACAAAGTTCCACTAAAATAAATATCTCAAAGAGAAAAGACTGTTACTTAATTTCTTGATTTTCATTTATTCCTATTATGATGACAGCTCACAAAGAGGTGTCTTCACCTAAAAACATACACAGTCCAACAAACTAATTGTGAACGGCCATCTGAAATCTTGATATGACTAAAACTAGTGGTGTAAGAAAAATGTCATTTACAAAGGATTGTTATTCTTAGATGCAACACATCCCTAACAAAATCAGTTGGCATGGAAAAATACTCAAAAATGTTTTAGCACAGCTATTTATGCACATAGTATGAGAACTGTACATTGTATCACTTACCATAGAAAATTCATAAGCAGTTTATTAGGGTCAAAATGATATGACGATAATAGTTGAAACATCTTTGTACATCTCTTTCATGCTGAAAACACAGATGCTGGTGCTTTAGTCTTTTAGTACACAATTTCAAATGACTTGATACCTACAAAGGAGTCAAATAGTCAAAATGTACACGTTTTGTGTTCCAGGTGAGAAATTTTCACCAATAAAGGTTTCATGAACATTAGAAAACAACATGTATTCCCTCTGGCTGTTAAACGCCTCTGGTAAATAATTTAAAACGTAGGTCGGTCAAATGAGAAAAGTTCAGTCATACATTTCAAAAACTTTTTTGAAGTAAAAAATGATGTGTTTGCCACAAACACATTGAACAAGTTATCTACTCATGTGAGAAAAGCACTTGGGTGCATTATCAACAGGTTATTTAAAAAAAACAAAAAAAACTTGTTTAATTTAAAGACAATAGACAGCATGACTTGCTTTAGTGATAACATTTGTTTAAAACTGTAGGTGTAATTGTTTTACTGAAAAGTTTTAAGTGAAAATGTATATTTGTTCTTTTACAGTACACATACCATCTACAGGCTAGATTAAAATGAAAACATTTCTTAAATAACAACAAAAAGTAAACATTCGATTTTGCTCATATTAAAAATGTAGCACACTCAGATTTGTGTTTGTGTGTGTGGCTCAGGGACAAGGATGACAATATTCAAAATCCTTGTCCTTGTGGGGACTTTTTTGTCCTCATGAGGAAACAACCTTATAAATCATACAGAATTAAGTTTTTGCTAATCTTAAAATGCACAAAGTTTTCTGTAAGGGGGTAGGTTTAGGTGTAAGGTTGGTATAGTTTGACGGAAAATACTGTTTGTACAGTATAAAAACCATTACGTATGTGTGTGTGTGTGGTTCAGGTACACCCTGCTTTATGGGGACAAAATGGCAATATCTAAAATCCTTGTCAGGACCTTTTTTTTGTCCCATGAGGAAACTTTTTATTTTACAACTTAATTGGCGCAATGTTAGCGGTTGCGATATAGCCTATATGTCAGAACCTGTCTGGTCTTTATTACACATCTCTGTGTGTAGACACAGTTTTTCCTTATAAACGCATGTTTGAACGCAACGGGGGTTTTGATCGCCGAAAAATCAAAGATCGGGATATCTGTTTATCGATCTCGCGTGATGCAAACCGTCTGTTCGAATGTGCATTTGAAGTAGATGTGTTGTAATTCTTACGTCAGGAAGATCATGGGGGGTCTATTTGTATTATCCATATTACGTATATACCTACAGCATAATATGTTTTAAGCATGGTGTAACAAGTGCCCTAAATGTAAGTTGGAGCATTGCACCAGTTTCTAGGTACGTGGAGAACAGAATTTATGATGGCAGTAAATAAAATCACACAACCATGAGAATAATTCCAAAATATATATTGTAATTTAACATGAACAACATGAACCAGAATGAAACCAAAGAAAAATAATAAATTGATACACCACTGATGAATTCTCTGTTGTCTTTCTTTCCCTCTTGTACAAATTGTAATAATATTTTTTTTTCTCTTAAATAGAACTTTAATCTAATTTATTTCAGTTTCCTTAAGTCGTAGTGATTTTGAAAACCTTTGATTTGATCTTGATATGTTTCACCAGCTATTAACTTCACTGTATTTTGGGTTTAGAGTTTTGGTTATTATGCTAATTTGCTTTTAAATTCACAATTTCTTACACCATTTTAACAAACCAAAGAAAATCCCACAAACAATGCACAATGGCATATAACCACAGTTCGATGTAACAATTCAAGCAAACTGGAACCTCTCGTCACAAATAAATGTTCAAAAGAAATCCCAAAATCTACATCCGACTCACATTCAATAATCGTTTTTTTTTGCTCAATTGTCTTTGAAAATTGTTCAAAATGTCCTTTAAGATGTCTAGTGAGTGAGTGCAAATTCGGTTAAATCCTACCAGTCAAAACAAGTGTCCTGCAAAAGTGAAATGTCCTTCCAGCTGAAGAAAAGTTGATGTAACCAATCATCCACGTGTCACAGCACAGAAGGTATCCTTCCAGGTTCAAGAATCAAAATTTGGGTGGCTCGCCATCTCAAATCCACAAGGGGGCGCTTTCACTCAAGCAATAAACCTGACCTGTTTTATCAAAACAGTGTCATTAACATTCAATACAACTTCTTTTATACTTTCCTTGCTCTTTAAATGGTTTAAACATCCATCTCAACTTTCATGAGGAACAAGTGTCTTCTTAACAAAATATTATGGATGTGCAAATTAATAGTCATAAAACAGAATTACATCATTCAACATTTCACGATAATTCATATAAACATTGAGAAAATATGCAATCGATCTTTGAAATGTACACAACTATAGGCATAGCAACATAAAATACATCTTTCAAAGAAAAGAAGATACAATTAACTCACTAAATCCCGTTTTTAACAGTTCGTTAAACACCTGCTTCAGATTAAGGGGAGCTTCACAATGGGCTAACATCGACGCTCAATCGGCAATCATCGTTCTAAAATTATTAATCATCATTAACCATCCAGTAGCATAGGCTTGTTTTTAACCATATATAAATTAATTTTAAACCATATATACCGTTTAGTCCTTTTTCATCGCTCTCGTGTTCTCATGCTCGTCATCTCTCGCACTTCTGTGAGTCATCTGCTTACGTCATACGCAACTCTCGTACGTGCAATACGTCACATTTTATTATTAATTTCATTATTAATACTAATTTATTTTTCTATACATAACTACATCGCGATGTATTTTAATAGATCACTTCAGTCTTTTAATTAGAAATATAATTGCAATATGCTATTATATATTTTTTCTAGGCACCACATTTAACATGGGTTACAATGGCAACAATCAAAGATCGGATAAATAAATGACAAAACCAGATACTAAATTAACTCAAAGCAATATCTTCCAACACCATAGACATTTTTTTGTTAAAACAAACAGCTTTGGAGGTCTCTATTTATTTAAGTTTGGTGTTATCACCTTTATCTATCTCATCTCATCCTGAATATCAGTTTGAAGTCACATTCACCTGTAATGCATGGTAAACATGTCTTCCTTAGGGAAAAAAAAAAAATCTTCCTAAAAATGTACCTACCTTTTACATTCAGCAGATGTTTGTAATAAACAAGATTCAATTTGTCACGCGTCCTTTGACCTGTCAGTGAACCATTTCAGTGAACCTTTGATAAAGTTCACACTCGTAGATGCATGACAAATTGTTAACACAGCTGTTCTTTGATCACCGAACAACAAAACCAGAAGTTAAAAATGCCAGACCCCCTCAAAAACTCATTAGATTGCAAATGAGTCGCATCCCAGAAACATCTTTAGATGTTTTACAATGACCTCTCGATCTGGTATGACCGTGTCAGTAATCATACGTCAGTCTTCAAACTTCTCTTGTTTCGTTGCACTGCGTGAGACGAAATATTTACATTTCGTGTGATGTAAAAAAGTTTAGGTGTCTAATTACGTTTGAAATCCAAAAGCCCCCCAAAACATTTGCTTTCATACAGGTTTTCGCTCATGCACATATGCGTTTTAACTGATATAGCACACTAGAAGTCTTAAACTCGCCAAAAAAAACGTAAATAACTCCTTAAATAATATAACATAAAAGAACATTTTCCTGTGGCTTAGAGGTGAATGTTTAGAAAAACGTGTGTAACCTCATTTTTTAAGTGAAAAGAGTCTGAGGGTTATATAGCACTGCAGAAGTCTTAAGCTTGACAAAAATTTAAGTGTAAATAAAGGAATTATGCTGCTTAAATAAAATAAAACAAAAATAAAATAAATTTTCCTGTGGCTTAAGGGAATTCCTGCGGTTTGTTTATAAGAAAAACTAGACTAACCTTTTTTTAAAGTGAAAAGCTTTAGGATGAATGTTGAATGGTTTAATTAAGAAATGTAAAATATTTTTTAAAAATAACTTTCGTTCTGTTGTTTTAAAACATTACTTTAATTATTTTAAATCTTCGCTTTGGTCTCTCCTCCGGCGTTTGGGGGCCTGGCAGTAGGCGTGGTTTGGCCGCTGCGCTCGTAACCTCATTTTGGGTTTTGACAGCATGGAGCACGGATGTCTCTACGCAAGGTGCTCAGGACTTTTTCTATTGTTTAACTTTCCATCAGCATAGCTAATGATAGACTGCAAGATAGATTCCGGTGTTTTAACATTCGTCATAAGATAGTCATCTCTTTTTTTCTTTTTCTTTTCTAACTTATGATGTTAGACTACAAGATTTTGACAAGTATCTTATTCTTATTTAACGGTCTGATGTTTTTTTCTTTTACGCCGCAGTAAGATAAGTTTATTTTTCTTTTACTTGTGACAACCTGTAACTTTTAAATTGCAATGATAGAAAAACTGCCGGATTGTTTGAAGAACCCTTCTTATGCTTTTTTTGTTTTAGATGATGGTAATCCTTACTTGCCTACTTTTCATTCAACATAGATTTTGACAAGTATCTTATGCTGTTGTATTAACTATCGTGTCAGATGCTTTTTTGTTTTATTTTCTAACTTGTAAAAAAATAACTAGTTTTAATTGCTTTAACAACACTAGCTCGTCTTATTTTTTACTCTTTTCTGGAAAAAACTGTCATTGCTCGTCTTACGAGCATGTTTGATGTTGTTTCTTGATGTGTGAAAAAACTTTAATAAAAACTTCCCTTTATCCCCATTTAACGCAGTTTCACAATTGAAAGTTTAAAGCACATTTCAACGGTCCCACACACAAAAAAACACATTTCCCAACAGACATTCCTCAGAATAACTGGAGTGGAGGGACCAGCTGACCAGTTAGACGGGTGGGGGTGGATACGAACAGGTGTCCAGTTATGGTGGGAGGAAGGGATGGGGGGTGACATTTTTATGAGGGGCAATAAATACATTTTTGGTGACAAGGTGCCCAACTATCTCTCTCAAATGGTATGTGCCCTTTGAAAATGTCTCTATAAAATGGTGTGCTACCCCTCAATGCTTCTCATGTGAATCTCTGCCCGGTCCTGATTCCAACATTTGTGTGCAAAATTTCAAGAGTTATTGAGTATGTTAAGGGCCCAAAAATCCCCCAAAACCTTGAAAAAAAAATGCTTGCAAAAACAACGGGGCCTTGACCTAGGGGCTTGGGCCCTAAAGTACATTAATTTAATTGACCCTTAAAGGTGCCATAGAATGCATTGATACAATATTTTAAATTGTTCTCTGATATCTACATAGGAGTTACAGCGCCCTCCACTAATATTGGCACCCTTGGTAAATATGACCAAAGGCGGCTGTGAAAATAAATCTGCATTGTTTATCCTTTTTATCTTTCATTCAAAAAATTCACAAAATTCCAACCTATCATTGAAGTATCTACAATTGAAATTGGGGAGAAAATCTCATGATGAAATAAATGCTTTCACTATTTCATGTTGGCCACAATTATTGGCACCCAATTATTGCAACGTCCTTTTCCCAGGGTAACAGCTCTGAGTTTTCTCCTATAATGCCTGAAGAGTTTGGAGAACACCTGATAAGAGATCAGAGACCATTTCTTCATACAGAATCTCTCCAGATCCTTCAGATTCACAGCTCCATGACGGTGCTGCTTCTCTTCAGGTCACCTCACTCGTTTTCTACAGGGTTCAGGTCAGAGGACAGAGACAGCAATGGTAAAAGATTCATTTTGTGCTCAGTGACCCATTTTTGTGTTTATTTTGATGTTTGTTTTGGATTGTTGTCCTGGTGGAAGATCCAAACACGGCCTATTATAAGATTTCTAACAGAGGCAGTCAGGTTTAGATTTTTTATCTGTTGGTATTTTATATAATCCATGATGCCATGCATCTGAACAAGATGTTCAGGACCTCCAGCAGAAAAACAAGCCCACAACATTAAAGATCCAGCAGTATATTTAACCGTGGACATGGGGTACTTTTTTATCCCTGTTTGTACTAAACTCATCTGGTGGGTTTGCTGCCAAAAAGCTCTTTTTCAGTTTCATCTGACCACAGAAGCCAGTGCCATTTGAAGTTCCAGTCGTGTCTGACAACTGAATTTGCTGGAGTTTGTTTTTGGATGAGTGAGGAGAATTTTTCTTGAAACCCTCCCGAACAACATGTGGTGATTTAGGGGATGTTTGATTTTTTTTTTTAGGTTTCTGACCCCAAGACTCAACTAATCTCTGCAATTCTCCAGCTGTGATCATTGGAGAGTCTTTGGCCACTCAAACTCTCCTCCTCAGCGTGCATTAGGACGATATAGACACAGGTCCTCTTCCAGGCAGATTTTTAACATCTTTAGTTGATTGGAACCTCTTAATTATTACCCTGATGGTGGGAATGGGGATTTTCAATGTTTTAACTCTTTTCTTACAACCACTTTCTATTTTGTGAAGCTCAACAATCTTGTTCTTCACATCAGAAATATATTTTTAGGTTTTTCTCATTGTGATGGATGATTAAGGGAATTTGACCTTTGTGTTCCTCATATTTATAATCCTGTGGAACAGAAAGTCATGGCTGGACAATTTCATGCTCCTAGTCACCCTGGTGTGCTAAAAAATGTAAATATGAATGGGAATATACTTCAGAGATATTTTACTCATAAGAATTTCTAGGGGTGCCAATAATTGTGGCCAACATTCATTGGAGAAAAACGTTTATTTAATCATGAGATTTTCTCCCCACTTTCAATTGTTTTACTTCAATGATAGGTTGGAATTTTGTGAATTTTTTGAGTGAACGATCAAACAATGCAGATTTATTTTCACAGCCGCCTTTGCTCATATTTATCAAGGGTGCCAATATTAGTGGAGGGCGCTGTATGTGGCTTAGGTAAGGGCAAAAATTATCCAGAAACGGTTTTACATGTCCATTTACAACCCTAGGATTTCTCCCTAGAATTAAATGGTCTGTTATTACCTTATTTGGAAGGGTCATTAATAATAATATTGAGCTCTGCTCTGATTGGCTGTTTCACAGTGCGGCTCAATTTTGAGCTCTGATCTGATTGGCTGTTTCACAGTGTAGCTCGTTTCAGTAGCCCACACAGCAGAAAGGAAACACAGGGAAAATATATATTTCTACTTTCTCGCAGTTATATTGTTGGGTAATTATACTGTAAATAAAATGCAGGCATCAGGGAGCCGCTTTTAACATGCTGGGCATTGAAACTGCTTTCGAATGAACGATCGCCTTTTTAGTTTCACTTTCAAGATTTGCAATCACACATAATCCATTTATACTATGGAGTGGCATTACTTATCACACATTTTACAAGATCAGATGCTTGTCAGTGATGCCCAGGATCTGTAAATCATTCGCCATCATCCTCAATCATCTCTCCTTACTCTGTTTATGTGGTAAGTAAAATATTATGTACTGTAATGTAACAGGCTAGCGTTAGCAAGGAGCTAACCATGACCCTCTAGTGCAGGCATGAGTAAACTCTGTCCTAGAGTGCCGATGTCCTGCAGAGTTTAGCTCCAATCCTGAAAAAAAAACTCACCTGCCCGTAGCCCTAGTAATTCTGAAAATCTTGATTAGCTTGTTCAGGTATGTTCAGGTATGTTTGATTAGGGTTGGAGCTAAACTCTGACACCTGTCCTCCAGGACCGAGTTTTCCCATTCATGCTCTATAGGCTTGCGTTATTTTATTAGAACGCATTATTTGCTTCCCATGCCTTTCTGAATACAGACACCAACCCAACCCTGCACATCACATTCCCTGCACAGCCTGGAACTTAACATTTAAAATTTCCATGATCTGCCATTGTCGCTGTTGTCCTCGCTTGTTTTTTCACAATACCAATGTTTCCTGGATTCCTTTTCATTTGCACTTCGGCGTAGTAGCGGAACTCTGTTCTCCTCGCAGTGAAGTACAATGGAATATCGTTGCTGCCAGCTGTCGCTCGCTTCATTACGAGCGACGACCCGCACAGTAAGTGTGTCAAGTGTGTGGTTTTTTCGCATGCACGCGAGGCGGTTTATGCTGTATCAAAATGCACATTTTGTGAAAACCTCCGTCTCAAAACCCTCCGCTCTAGGCTTGAGGTTTTTGAAAGGGAGTCATCCGTGTTTTCCCATCGTGCTCCGGAGGCCTCCGCGGCCTTCCGTGAATACGCAACCTGGGGTTCGGATGTGGAGCATGAGGTGATGGAGAGCAAGCAGACGGGCCTCGTCCTTTCTCACCTGAGCATGTGCGTGCGAGTTCACCCCCAGGGGTTTGGTGTGCAGAAAGAGTCCATCAACATCAGCCTCTTTCAGTCTGGCATTCGGGAGATGCATCAGGCTTTCTCCCCCGACCACCCGTTCCTTCGTCGTCAGTGGCCCGCATAATAGAAGACACTCCCGGTTCTCTTCTACAGCATACTACTATGCTGGCCACTTTTCAGTCCAGTGCTTCGCTCTATCATCCTGAACAAGGACGCCAACGGCTTTCCTTCATGGTGGAGGATGTCGCTTCCTCCAGACCTTCTAGACACCTCAACATAGGTATGTCTTCCGCATCACAACATTCCGCTTCCTCTATCGCATTTCTTTCACAAAAGGGAGTGTCTACCAGGGGTATCGCTTTGGGTTTTCGGTCCCGTTACACACTTCAGTTTGGCCAAAACCCCCCTCGCTTCGACGGGGTTCACCTGACAGTAGAAAACAGCACCTTGAAGGCTTCTGTGCTACATCAGAAACTTTCCTCCCTCCTACTAAAGGGAGCAATAGAGGAAGTACCTCAGTCGGACCTGAAACAAGGATTTTTCAGCTGCTACTTTCTTGTACCAAAGAAGGACGGTGGTCTACGACCCATTCTGAACCTGCGTCATCTGAACCTCTACCTTTACAAAGGGAAGTTCAAGATGTTGACGTTGAAGACTTATGTCCCAGATTCAAGTGGGAGACTGGTTTGTCACTGTCGACCTTAAGGATGCCTATTTTCAAATTCAGGTCATCCGGCGGCACAGGAAGTTTCTTCGGTTTGCCTTTGGAGGAAAGGCTTACCAGTACAAGGTTCTTCCCTTTGGCCTGGCCTTGGCCCCGAGGATGTTCACAAAGTGCATGGATGCTGCTCTGGCCCCTTTGAGGCTCCAGGGCATTCGTGTACTCAACTCCCTGGACGATTGGCTCATACTGGCCCACTCTAGGAAGTTAGTGAGTTATCACAGAGATCTCGTCCTCCGCCACATTCGTGATCTTGGCCTCAGAACAAACAGCAAAAAGAGTGTTTTTAATCCTTCTCAACAAACTGTGTTTTGGGGGTTAATTTGAATTCCGTTCAAATGCAGACCCATCTGGCTCCTGCCCGGATCTCCAGTTTCAATGCATGTTTGGCCTGCTTTACGCTAGGCCATCATATATCTGTGAGCACTTGTCGCAGGCTCCTAGGTCTTATGGCCACAGCCTCCCCTGTGCTACCTATAGGATTTCTCCACATGAAACTATTCCTTTGGTGGATGACACTGTTGAGGATCTGCTCCACAGGACCAGCCACTCGCCTAATCAGGGTGTCGCGCAGTTGCTTTCACACCCTCTTAATATGGCAAGACCCCACTTTTCTCCGGAGTGGAGTCAGAATAGGTGCGATTCACCGTCGCCACATGGTTACGACGGACAATGACTGGCTGGGGCGCGGTCTTCGAAGGCAGTTCCTCTCATATAAACTGCCTGGAGCTCAGAGCTGTTTTCCTGGCAGTTTCACTTTCTCCTCCTCCTCCTCAGGTGTCATGTGAAAGTCAGGATGGACAACATAGCGGTGGTATCCCACATAAATCGCCAAGGGGTTCACGGTCGCGCATGCTGAACAGGCTTGCGCGCCATCTTCTCCTTTGGTCTCAGGAAAAGTTTCTCTCCCTGAGAGCGGTTCACGTTCTGGAAGTTTTGAACCTTGCAGACGATTTTCTGTCAAGGCAGAAACTGAGGCTGGGAGATTGGATGCTGAACCGTCAGACAGTAGCCCAGATTTGGGATCTGTTCGGCGAAGCAGAAGTGGACCTCTTTGCATCCCAGGAGTCGTCCCAATGCCCGCTTTGATTCTCCCCGAGTTCCCCGGCACCTCTGGGCATAGCCGCGTTCGCCCATCCTTGGCCGAATGTGAGACTGTACGCGTTTCCCCCAGTCAAGCTAATTCCGGCAGTCCTGTGCAGGGTGAAGGAGAGCGGTGTCCGTCTCCTACTTGTAGCCCCGTTCTGGCCATCTCAGACGTGGTTCTCAGAGCTGATTCCTCTTCTGTATCGGCCCCCTTGGGAGATTCCGATCAGGCAGGACCTGCTCTCTCAGCTTCAAGGCACGATCTGGCATCCTCGGCCCGAGATCTGGAAGCTGTGGGTATGGCCCCTCCAGGACCACTAACCTTGATTTCTAGTCTTCCTGTCGAGGTTCAGGAGACTATCGCTAGTGCCAGAGCCCCCGCTACTAGGAAGCTTTACTCTTCCAAATGGAGATTCTTTGAGTCCTGGAGTTTGGCCCATATAGTAGACCCAGTTAACTGCCCTGTTGGTCCAGTGCTGGAGTTCTTGTAGGAGAAACTGGCGGCAGGGGCAGCCGCTACCACCGTAAGAGTTTATGTCGTGGCTATTACCGCTCGGAGAGAGCTGGATGAAATTCCCCTGGGGAGGCATCGGATGGTCTCTGCGTTTATGCATGGCGTCCAACGGCTGAGACCAGTACGCCCTATTTGAGTTCCTTCTTGGGACTTATCAGTAGTTCTTGAGGGTCTAATGCCCCGTTTGAGCCCTTAGAGTCATTAAGGATTCTAACTCTAAAGGTTACTCTTTTGTTGGCACTAATGTCATTGAAGAGAGTTGGGGATTTGCAGGCTCTCTCTGTCAGCGAGATGTGTATGGACTTTGCCCCAGGTCTGGTCAAGGTGACCCTGCCGCCTAGGCCTGGCTATGTCCCCAAGGTTTTATCCCCATCGTTTCGCTCTCATGTGGTCACGCTTCACTCCTTTCATCCTCCTCCCTTTGCTTCAGGTGAGGACGAGACGCTTCACATGCTCTGTCTGTCCTATAGCTTTGAAGATATATGTAGACCGCTCCAAACTTTGGCGAAAGTCTCCCCAGTTGCTGGTGTGCTTTGGTACTGGCCGCCGTGGACTTGCCAAATCGAAACAGAATTTCTCACTAAGTGAGGGACGCTATTTCGCTGGCTTATGAGGTGCATGGCCTTCCTTCACCTCTCAGCGTTCGGGTGCACTCTACTTGGAACGTGGCTTCCTCTCAATCTCTTTTCAGAGGAGTCCTCCTAGAGGATATTTGTGTAGCGGCATGATGGTTCTCTCCGCACACTTTTATCAGGTTCTATAACTTAGATCTTGACACGGCTCCAGGTTCTGTCTGTTTGAACCGGCCATGTATGCTGTCTGGTTCGTAATAGGGCCAGGTAGGGCAGCGTTCTTAGCTTGGCATGTTTGGTATATCATTCCCAAAGCATGTAAGCTTTACGCAGAGTCGAGTGAACCTATGAAAGAGAACATCTCGGGTTACTCGCATAACCCTTGTTCTCTGAATAGGGAACAAGATGCTGCGTTTGCTGCCAAGCTCCTCACGCTGCCGACAGGGACCTTTTCGGCAGAGAAATCTGAGGAGCGTTCGCCAGTATAAGATGCGATGTGAGAACGTCGAGGGCGGATTCCGCACCATCAGCTAATTAATTGGCGTGATTCTATTCGGGTTTCAGACAATCGGCACGCGCAGGGGCGTTCCCAAAGCGTGTAAGCTTTACGCAGCGTCTCGTTCCCTATTCAGAGAACAAGGGTTACTCGAGTAACCCGAGACGTTTTCCATTCTATGGCACATTTAAATAAGAGTGGGGCAACTGTGAAATTAGACATATTATTCACTATATTGATGAGAATTTTGTTAAGTATCCAATTCATATTTTAATTCCCAAATACATACTTTTTAATATTACAACTGTCGACACTCACATCTTAACAATGAGCACAATTTTGTATTATTTTATACCTCTACACTGTGGTTGCAAATGCCATAATTGTGAATTAAATATAATTGATTTAATACATTAATATTAGCAAAATAAAAAAACTTGAGAAAGGTTAAAATGTTTATTGTGGTAACTGATTTTCTGCACACACAAAAAAAACCCCAAAAAACCCAAAGTGAATACATAAATTTTTCACACTACATTTACAAAAAAACATAGTACATTTTAAGTTTGAGATCAATTAAATGTGCCTGGATCAACATAGGCATAGGCCAGGAAATCTCCTAGTTTGTTTCCTTTATCATCATAATGAAACATTCGAAAGCACTGGTCACAAAACAGGCAGGGGTCCGTAGGGGCAAAAGCATCACTGGTTGTTATCCATCTGCCATGCAAAGATATAACAACTTCCTTTTAATATACAAAACAATAAATATTAATAGTATTACATTATTGATCTGTTTAGTTTTTAATGTTTAGACCCAGAAAATTGCTCTAATAAACTTTCTAATAGGTTTTTATAATAGCAGTTTTCTATGTCAGAGGGTAAAATAAGGTCTAATAACAAATCTTGAAGAGATTTACCTTTCTTTTTTACTGTAAAGCAATGTTTAAAATATAAATTCTGAAACACCAAGTACTACAACAGATTTTGTCAAGCACACAAATGCTCATCATTTTGGTAGTTGTTGTTCAATTTCTAGGAACTATTTAAAAGCATTAAAAAAAGTTTAGAAATTCACATTTGAGGTACAAATGCATGTTATGTTGAAATAACAGACATTTGAACATGAAAGTCTCTAAACAATGCTAACCACAGAATATTAATTATAAATAGAAAACTGGTATTGTTAAAAACCCAAACAGAAATTTCAAAATGATTTTTTTTTATTGACAACTTATAAATCAACATTATGGCTGAACAGCTCTATAAGCTTACTGTTTACCTGCTGATATAGAGATGACACACAGAACATTTCCGAGTCACAACTCTATGCTTGTGAGTTATGAGTGGGTAGAGATTTATGTCCAAACAGTCATCCTGATGGACCAGTCTAACACCATAGAAGACAGAAACAAATCAAATCATCTCCTTTCATTCACCATTAAATCCATAACTATAACTTTTTATTTATAATCGGTTACTGTGTAACTCCAATTATTTTGTAAGCAGAATTAAACCATTTTTTTGAAACTTTGAAAAGAAACGTGCATGACATCTTGGAAAAATGTGCATGAAATGAGAAAGGGCTGACCTGATATCAGTGAGGATAACAACGTGCTCACAATCACCCTGGTGAGTGTATAAATATGGAAACCCAACTTTCATTTTCAGGTCATAGAAAGACGTGTCTTCCATCTTGGCAGTCTTGAATTCTGGGAAGTCTCTGGTTCGGGCCCACTCCTGTGTGGTCCTTTTGCAAATGCACAAATTAGATAAATTAGCAAATACACAAAGCCTGTAAAATCCACAATTAACTTCCATAAACTTTTATTTTGTTCCATTTAAACTATTGTCAAAGAAACAGAAAAAAACAACTGTGTTTATTGGACAGTAACAAACCCCAAAGTATTCTAAAGCCATACAATCGCATTGTGATGAATAGACCACATTTTTAAACTGTTGTCTGCAGCCATTCCAGTATGGTGCCTTGCGATCCAATTTCCACCTAGTATTAAGATGTATTTTAGGTGATCCAATCACAAGTTGAGGTGAAAACAGGGTCCATTTACAAATATTTTGATCACTTTGTCCATCTGATTGCATCTGATCACAGGAGGCACATTTTAATAACAGGGCCTTTGACTCAAATGCTACGTTCACACAGCAAGCCTTAGTGCTCTATTCTGATCAGTGGTGGAAAGACTACTGGAAATTTGTACTTAAGTACAAGTACTGTTACATTGCTGAAATAATACTCAATTACAAGTTAAAGTACTGTTGTCAAAACAGTACTTAAGTAAAAGTACAAATTACTCCTCAAAAACTACTCAGAGTACTAGTTACTAATTACTTTTTGGCTGGCGATATTTAATGATTTCATTCATATAAAAAATGTGGATAATAGGCTGCTTTGAACAAAACCCACTTTTAACTTATTAGCAAACTACATGAGTTAGTGGTCATGATACAGGAATTTCTAACCTCAATACCTTGAAAAATATCAGTATTAAGGTCCCCATGAACCGTAAGTTGCAACTGACCTCAGTGTTGTGATGCATTTTCAAGTGAAACAGAATATTGAATAAAGGGAGGGGGGTTTATTGTGGCGCAACCCTTCTCCACCTCTTGCTCTTAGCAGATTCACGGTTAAGTGGTTAAGGATATCTAGTGGTTACGTCTGACATCACGCTTCACCGCTTCTGGATCCTAACGCTCTGCCAGACGCCCCAAGACAACACCAAACTGTGCTAATATACACCCACAATATCATGTAATAATGAAAAATTATAACCGTAACCTTTATCTCCATACTGAAAACCCAGATGGCCAGACAGTGATTCAGCTACAATATTAGTGTCTGAGACACTGTGAGCGAAGAGACTGTAGTGTGTACCGCAAATTTTTAAATGCTTAGCTTAAATATGTAATATTAATTTAATAGTGCTCATAAATGGCTGTTGAGCTAGTATTCTCAAGTGAAGTGAGTAGAGGCTTGGACCCGGAAACAGCATTACTTACATGATTTAACAAGAGGATTCTCCCCAAGCTGTCAAACTGACGTCATCAGAGTGAGAAGCAAATTTTCTGATTTTGATTAAAGATTACGACGGCAGAATATATATATTTTTTTTGTGTATTGACTTGCACAGTTTAGTTGTTAATCACAAAACCAGTAATGTGCACTAATAAGTAAGTAGCGTAATTTTTTTGATTTCATGACAACTTTAATCATTTTCAATACTACTGGCAAAACTACCATACTGCCATATAGGTATTTTTATCTCACATTTTTATCAAGGCAAACTTTATTTTTACTTTGAGGGCTTTAAATCAAGTCTTCTAAAAAGACACATTTACTTTATATGATGAACAGATTTTCATGTAGGCTTTTATTTACATACATATAAACCGTGATCAATTACCATTACACAAATTTCAGTCTTAAACATTTGCCCATTTTGTGTACTTATGTATTTCAAATGGGGCAACTTTGTTACAAGGAAGCTTAATTTCAAACTGACCCGAATTTACAAAAAAAAGACAAGTACACAGTAATAAAATTATAAAATAAATTACCTCAATTTAGCTAAGGTATTCGAAATATGACAACACTGAATTTTTATAAGCAATGATTTAAGAGCCATATATGTTGTTTATTTTGATAAATGGATGGCTTTGACCTGTAATGTCTGTACATTGTAGTGATGCAGTTAGACAGACTAGGATATTTATATGTACAAATCATACAAATATCCAATTCCGAAACTTTTCTAGCATTAACTTAAATTATTAAGGAATTAAAGATCCATCTTTGATTGTTGAAAGACTTTCTGGCGCATTTCACTTTCAGCCATTACAATTTCCAGTAACATTTTCATCGGTCAGGCGTGGATCTATTCTGAATGGTTGATAACATTTCACAAAGTTTAATCCAGGAGTAAATAGCAATAATTTCTACTATAAAAGCATGGAGAGATCACGATAGCACAGTCTGAGTTCACATAAGCAATATCGGAGTGAAAGGACAGGCAGTTAATTTGTATAAGTTAGTCCTATTTGAGAGCTCGCATCCAGTTTTCTGCTATTACATGACTGTGCTCTCATGTTACAATAAAGAGCGCGCCACATTTGCGTGGAAATTATTAAAATTACGCGGAATTCCTGCAATCCAGCGCGGACATTCAGATTCAGACTCTGTAACTGACAGGAGGATGCATGTCAAACTCGCTGTCGGAGAGGAGAGAAAAAGATGCAGCATGTATCGATGTATATACGATAGATACTGTGGAGAATGAGTAATGGAACCATGTCAGATATTTCTTTATCGGTATCAAAATATAGATATTTATGATAACACTACCATGTAGTTTGTTTCTCCAAACTTTGACTCCAGTTACGCTGAGTTCCCTCACTGTCCGGTCAGCTCATCACCTGCTGCAGCGGCAGCTTTTCCTGGTTCAGAAATCAGGGCTTTTATTGGTCCGTTTACGATTGGATATCTTTATTGGCTACTGAAGTGCCATCAATCAATTGAATGAATATCAATTCAAATTGTGGACATACTCAGTAACGAACAATGATTTAAAAGTAACTAAGTAGATTATTTTGCTAAATTTGTACTTAAGTACAAGTACAGCTTTAAAAATATAATCCAAAAAGTACAAGTACCTGAAAAAAACGACTAAATTACAGTAATGTGAGTAGTTGTTATTCGTTACCTCCACCACTGATTCTGATTTTTGCTCAGATTCAAATTTTTCTTGGCTGATCACATTGTTGTGTTAAATGTGGCCAATAACAGATTTATGACGAATTTCGATCTAGAGTGATGTAAAAAAAGTTGCATGAATTCCAACTAGAGATCGACCGATATGGGTTTTTTTATAGCCGATGCCAATGTTTAGAGGTCAGGGTCAGCCGATATGTGCTGCCGATTTTTTTGGCCGATATCTTGACGTTTTCCCCTTAATTTGCATGCAAAAATATCACACTAATAATAAGTGGATGCACAACATTTCTAAACTTAACATCATTTATCCAACACTGACTTCAACCATCTCTCGAATCTTAATTTTGTGCACTGCACGGTATTCAAATTAAATATTTATCCAAATAAATCAATAAACTGACCAAGTATTAAATAAATAAAACGGGTAATAAAAAAAAAACACTTTCAATCATTTACTTAAAAGTTTTAGAGCATTTATCAAGCAGAATTGTTCAAGTTTGTTGGAACATAAATGTTAACTTAAATATACATTTAAATAAAAATAAATACAACTTTATAAATAAAAATCAATTAAACATAAAAATATAAAAAATAATAATAGTAGTGCTGCAAACACACTAGCAACCAGCAACATTTGTGTTTGGTATAAATGACACAGAACATCTAAAGTGCATTCTAACTTTCTGCTTTTTGCAACTTTCTTGCAAAGTCCTCAAGCAACCAACTGTGAATAAAAACTTAAAGGTTTTCGTGCACTTGACTTAGCAGCAACAAAAATCTCTTTTAATGCAAATAACATGGCAGCAAACCCCTCATTTTTTAGTGAAGGAAATTATGTAAACATTACAGAACAATATAAAGGAATGTGCTTTAATTTTAACTTGAGTGCAGTCCCTGAGTCTTCCTCACTCTTCCCATCTTTCACTGAAATTTCTCAGTACTCCCGGTTTAAGAACGGCAGGTTGTCATGCAGGAAACAACTGTTCTGCACGTTCTTTCTCAGCTGTATACGTTAACTTAAGACATAACCGACTGTGTTTACCAGAATACTTGCCAAAACGGGTATTTTAATATAACTGTGTATGTATCCGTCCGTTGAGGCGTTATCTGAAACGCGGTATCTGAATCGCGCCTCTCTCACTCTCTCTGCACGTGCGTGCTTCAGTGTAAAGGGGGGTCGCACACCGAACGAGCAGCGCTGCGCCGCGCAGCGCCACGTCTAGGACAACTCGAGGTATCGCACACCAGACGCGCACATTCTATACTAATAAATGACCTGAAGTGTGTTGTAATGGTTGTGTCCTGGTATATCCAGTTGTTAGAAACCGACGACAGTGAATGTAATCACGACAGACAATTGTTACATAGGCCTATACTGTAATATTTTGTGTATGTAAAAATGTCTCAAGAGAAATATAAAAGATTAAAAGGATTACATTTATTATACATTTCATTCTATATGTTTACATTTTATTCAAGCTGTAAAACTAATGTGTACAGTATTTAGCAGCAGTGGTATCTTGGTATAATGTATTAACAACGGTTTGAGATAAATATAATGTTATTTAATATAAAACAATGCAGATGGCACTCTGTGGCGCGGCAGGAATTTGAACAGCGTCCTGAGTCGTTGCTGGGTGCTGCGGACAGGCGCCGAATGACGCCGCCGGTGTGCGTACACACATAGAAAACAATGTGTTCAAATTTTAAAGACATGGCGCGACGCGGCGCTGCGCTTCGCATCCGGTGTGCAACCCCCTTTAGTGTGTGCGGCAGCGGCTGAGCACAGAAAACAGAGCACGAGTCCCGAAACACGTGCAAATGATACACTTTCACTCTATGGTGGTTAAACTTATCAGTTAATCCGCGAATCACATGCGTGCCGAACCGTGGGGTCTGGTCCGTACGGATCACGGATCATCTACGATCCGTTTCACCCCTAACCAAAACCATTCACTGTGTTGTTTTTGTTGTTAACAGATTGGACAGTGTTAAACCCTTAGTGATTTCTGACATGCTTGACGGTTAACGTTAAGACAGGTTTAATGAGGATAATAACTGTGCAACGTATATATATATAGTCGTTGGTTGGAACACATCACTTTATTGGGCTGATGTCCATTTTAATTCACATTACACAGTTGATGGAAACACGCAGATGCGCAAATTCTTGAGCTGAATTTTCATTAATGCAAATAAGTTGGATGGAAACCCGGCTATTGCCTGCATCAAACCATGGTTCTGAACAAATGTCACACACCGTTCTGGGCTGCTCCAGGACAGCTCTGTGTCTCCGGTGCAGCACGGTGCTGTCTGTGAGCGGGGCGGAGTAACGTAACATTAGCCCTCAATCAGCTGCAGTGTTAGTGAGAGCTGCTGCCTTCTCCACCCACGCACAGAGCGAAATTCTCAGACTCAGAAAAAATATAACCAAACTTATAACATTGGGGCTAATATGTTCGCAAGCAAGCTGCTGATCGTTTTCGACTACAGTCCTTAAAGTTAACTGCAAGTAAGCGAACCTTCCACCAGCTGTAGTATTATGCCAGTTCCCGACGGTTCTGTACTATTCGTTTTTTATCGTTATCGACTGTTTCTATGGGCCGCGATGCGCAAGCCATCCGCCATTTTTTGAATGGACGGCGAATCTGATTGCATTCTACAACAGCAAGTTATACACTTGTATATCTTTGAATATTAATTGATTATTATGGCGAATGCGAGATGACTGCCGCGTTCGAATCCCGGCTCTGGCAGGAAGTGTCCACGACTGAGGTGAGACCCTTGGGCAAGGCACCGAACCCCCAACTGCTCCCCGGGCGCCGCAATGTCGGCTGCCCACTGCTCCAGGTGTGTGTGCACTTGGATGGGTTAAATGCAGAGAACACATTTCACTCCTCATTATACTCTGTATAATTGTGTATGTGACAAATAAAGCTCATCTGAGCTTAATTTGTTGTTGTTGCGTCAACATATCTGGAGCGGTCGAATAGGGAATCTACACATATCTATGGTCTGCTCGTCACGCCACGGAAGAGAGGGGCAGAGTCAGCAGAGCTCACTAGCATTTATAGACTAGAACAGTGTGCTGAAAACAGAGCTGATTTTGACAGGGTAAAAAAGGTGTTTTACACACTACCATTGAAAAATTGTAACCGAAATATGTTATAGACTTTTCATTAAGACTATAAAGAATCATATCAACTTGTGTAAAATGGGCATCCGATGACCCCTTTAAAAATCCTCGATTGCATTTTGCCTCACATGTGTGGAGTGTCTCAAACTCTACATATTGTTTTGCGAGTTTGGGTTTATTATAACGTTCATCTGGGAACGCAAGGCGTGTCATTTAGTCAGATTTGTAAGGTAAATCATTATAAACCTACACAAACACAAGAGAATACATTCATATCTTTCTCAATATGCTAACACTGTGTCCTAACCAAACACAATTAGGGTTGTAACGATATGAGATTTTGACGGTATGATAATCGTATCAGAAAATATCACGATTTCACGGTATTAAACAATCAAAACAGGATTTTTTTGGTTGACAAAGAATGCGTTTATTCAAATTGAATTCATAAAAAACAATCAAGTAGATTTCATAATTGATTATATATTAGTTTAACAGCTTATATTCATAATTAATCATTCATAATTCATAAATTCTGGTTTGATGTATTTTTTCTGGATTCTGTACTTTTATGACATAATACGAATATACTATCAAAAATGGTGGTAATGAAATTAATGTATAAAAATTGAACAATTTAATTAATGCTTTAAAATGTAATCAAATGAAAATAACTTATCCTTATGCTTTCATAAAGGGCTTTACTAAATAAAAACGAGGGGGAAATTCCTTAAACATTTCTATTTATTATTATTTTAGAAGTAGGCTACATTATAGCACAATCGTAATTTCTGTCAATTTCTTTGAGTTGAAAAGCCGACTTTATTTTGACGGGTAGTAGTGAATTGAGGAGGGCAGTAATACGCATTTGAAGCGTCTAAGCTACCGCAAACCACACGAGAAGAAGAAGACGGGTAGTAGTGAAGAGCTTTGCGTGTATTTGACAATGGTTTTCTCAAATAAAATGAAATAATTATTAATTGTTTTCTCAGTGTCAGTGAGGCTCTCAGTGTTTGTCCTCAGATAGTGAGACAGCAGGCGCTGTTAAACACTATGATCGGCGCCAGCGAGCATACTTGAGTATGTAGTTCACGACACAATGCCGCTCACTCACAGAGAGAAACGCAAAACAAACAGATTATATTTTTATATAGCAGTGTTTTTTCACTTTAATAATCACAGTCACTAGACCATGTAGTGATTTGACAGCTCTGTTTTTGATTTATTCATCAATCCATCAAACAGCGCGTTTTATGTGACATCTGCATTGTAAATTAATTGTCATGACTGGATTCTGGGATTCACTCCGCATCATGGAAATCATAAGGCTTTAACCTTAAGTTATAAATGGGACATAACTGTATCTGCACAGAGGCATGGTGTTCTGAAATATAGGTAAACATGTTCAATGTGTTTCCTCTTTTTGCGGCTGCTTTGCGACCAGTTTTTTGCGAACTGCGTCTATCCTCGAGGACAAATAAGCATTCGTCTTTTCTATATCCAAAGTATTCCCATACTACCAATTTTGATTTATATTTCGACGTGGGATAGAGATTTAGAGATAACGGCCTCTGTCTCTGATGTTGTCTCCACGTGTGGGTGGAGCAAGAGAACAGTTAAGTGGAAAGTTGTTGCCTAGGCGCAGGTGAGAATCTGTGTCTTTTATTTTCTCCAAATACCATAGATAAGCAAATGTGCACAGTATGATAATCGTGCGTGTTGTTTATATCGTGGTATACCATCATACCGGTATATCGTTACAACCCTAGACGCAACGCGACAATTCCAGCGACAAGCAATTTGGCTGTCCACACCAGACACAACAGAATCAATCAAATATCGCAGCCATTCAGAAGCAAGAAGTGCAAAGCGCACTGCACTCCCAAAGAAATGGACAAGTTTATAATCCAATTCATAAATATAAAAAAAAAAAATTATAAGCTAAATACTGAGTGACTGATATCATTGACTCCTTCTTTGTCACTTGCTAGTTCACATTGAGATTGCAGTTTTAACATATATGTTTGCTTTAATTTATTTTCAACATTTAATTTTACATTTAGAGGAGAGCAAGCACATTCTTCGTGATACTCTCCAAAATGGCGGCTCGCCGTAGCAGATGGGATGAGGAAAAGAAATGGTGAATAAAGTATTCTTGTAGCTTCATAAAATTACAGTTGAACCACTGATGTCACATGGACTATTTTACCTTGCTACGTTTCTGGGTCTGGCAACATTTTAGTTGTGTTGCTGTCTATGGAGGGTCGGAGAGCACTCGGATTTAATAAAAAAATTATTAATTTGTGTTCCAAAGATGAACAAATGTCTTGCGGGTTTGGAACAACATGAGGGCGAGTAATTAATGACAGATTTTTCATTTTTTGGTGAATTATCCCTTTAATCATCAGAATAATCGACAGATTACTTGACTACCAAAATAATCGTTAGTGGCAGCCCTATTTAGACAGCCCTTTTTTTTGCCTAAAAAGTATTTTTAGGTAACAAGCAATCTGACTAAGAATCCCTGGTAACACGTTAGAATACTGTTTCTTACTTACTGCATGACAAGTAAGTAAGGAATAAGGAATTATTAAAGAACTAACAGGTAATTATTAATTAACACTTAAATCACTACTGTTAAATACTAAGGAATAGGGTTGTGACGGTGAGGACATTTTCCCACCGGTTAATCGACGTGTTGTCACACCAGTTATACAGGTATCACCGTGGTGGGTGTAGGGATGCATTGATCCGATACGCTGAATCGGTATCGGCTCCGATCCAGTCATTTTCTGCGGATCGGGTATCGGTCAGACGAGACCCGATCCAAATCCGATCCTGTTGTTTTAAGCTTATAATATTCTGTGTTGTTATTAAGCCCCACGGAAGCCACAAAAACACCATTAAGCACCATACAGTTTTCATGCATTATATTTCAAGTGTTCTGAAGCTGTTCCATAGTTTAATCTGAGGTACAGATGAATATTTAAGTGTTACATTTAAGTCCACGTGAACTTCTCTCTCCGCTGCGTCTGTCTGTCTGTCATCCTCCGTTCAGCATTCAAACTGCGCATCACGTTCGGTTACTACAGTCAAACTTTCTTCAAGAGCGCAGTTACTGAGGTTTAAAACTGTTAAAAGAAAAGGCTCAACGTAAACTAACTCACAGATTTGATACACTTCTCAGCAATATCTCTTCCCCCTGTACTTTTCTTCTCTATGCGGACTCGGAGGGCTGCGCAGCCTGTGTGCTGTGACTCCGTGTTTCAAGAGGATCATTCTGCACACGGGATGTGCATTGCGCCGCTCTGTAATGGAGCATTTTGTTTTAGAATACTTCTGCGCAATGAAAGATAATAATAGTCTTTCTTGTTCTGTCCTATCTATAATATGTTGCTGCCTTATTATTGTGTTATACATTTAAAATACGTTTATTTTAATTTTATATTAAATTTATATATAAATGTATTTGCTTGTTTTTTAAATGTATTTTATAATACAAAGAGCAATATTTATTCGTAGACTTATTCACTTTTATTTGTAAATAAAAATGTTTCACTAGATTTTGTAAATAAATATATAAATCTATCTATATATAGACAAAGCGAGTTTATTTCACAAAAATTAAGTCAAAACTGTTATGAACAGCCTATAACGCAAGGCTATTAAATAGCCACCCCAAACTAATTTTTTGTTTAGAAAATTAATTTGGTATGAGCCAGCACATTCATTTAAAGCAGTGGTTGTCAACCTGCGACCCACCATGCTGAACATAATCAAAAAATACTTTCAGTTCTACAATTCATTTTTAGTATTTAGATTAATTAAAAAATATACGAAACAAATAAAAGCTATGTTTTTGTTATGTCAAATAATTTAGTTTTTCATATATTATTTTTAGGCATGAGCAGACTATATGCACTCATGTAATTAATGTTACACATTTTACAAGTGCGCACTTTGGCAGAATTTAATTAATATAGTCATCAGCAGCCATTCGTTCGGTAAAATTGAACATCAGAATGGACACATTTGTTCAGGGAGAAAACGAAATGTGGAAAATGCCAGCGAAGAAACAATATCAGAATCAACAGTGCTTGCCTCACACTGAACATGTTCAGGTAAAAAGAAACATCATCCTTATCATCCTTAATTACAGAAAATGTCAAAACATCTCTGGAGAGAACCTTAGATTATTAAAATCGAAAATGCTCTCCATATTTGGATCAACATAGGCTACATTTGTGAACTTTTCTGCAATGTCGCGTGTGAGTCATGCTTCCGCGCGTCTTACAGACTGTAAATTACAATCACAACTGTATTGTGCTGTTACTCCTTTCCAGCAGAATTTCTCAAGATTCAAGATTTTTGTTCGTCATATACATAATTATACAGAATATAACCAGCTGTTAAATGTAATTGGTTAGCTCCCGACAGCATCAGGTGTTTTATTAATGGTGAGTATAATTATTTATTTATTTAAATAAATGCAATAGTTTAGATATCATAATATTTAGGCTATAAATAATCGGCTATTTAGGCTATAAATATTTATAATATAAATATTATAAATAATATTTAGGCTATAAATCTGGTTGGTTTGTCTTGGTGACTAATATGTAAATGACATGCGTGCGGCCCGTGAGACTTGCACATGGACCATAGTGCTGCCCGGTCGAAAAATAGGTAGAGATCCACTGATTTAAACATATAGCCTACAAATTGACACGAAGTGAAAATATTATGGTATTTTTGGGTTATGAAAACAACCTAGGGGACTGTTAATGAAATGTGGAAACTGCTCCTGAATAGAATGAATATCACACCGTCATGCAAATCCTTCCCAGCAAACACATGCAGTACAGTTATGTGATTTGTTGGTGCTGTAGGCTACTTTTATTGTACTGTACTGCTGCATGCTTGTAGTTTCTGCGCTTTAGTGAAGTTATATAACGTTACAGCGCGGCGCGGGACGCCAGCACAGTATAACATCTGACAGGACAGTTGTTTTTTTTCTGAGGTGAGAGACTTTTTATTTCATAACAAGTTACGAAAATAACGATAGAATAATGCCACTGACATTAAACCTGTCAACATCTCATCTGACCTCAGATACTGAATTGGCACAGAGCCTTTTTCTCAGGCACTCTTTCTTTACTTAAACTGCCTCGGAGTCAGATGATCTGACAGTGTCAACGGCTTTCATGCACGTCTTTTAAAATAAAAGTCTCGCATCAGAAAAGCATTTAGAATTACGTTTTTTGTTGATGTCGTTTCTTTGGCTGTAAATAATCCGCGACTCTTTCAGAACGGTCTCGCGACCCACTTTTGGGCTGCATACCCAGCACTTTTGACCTACCAGTTGAGAAACACTGTAATAGATTGTGTTTAACACACAGAAGAGTGACGATCCGGTCAACACAGAGAAGTATAGAAATTCTAAGTTACATAAAAAAAATTTTTTTTTAAAACCTGCGCTGGTATCGGAATGGATCGGTATCGGCCGATCCTCAGAACTTGCGGTATCGGATCGGATCGGTTCTGCATCCCTAGGTGGGTGGTCGTTTGAGTTTTCCCTCTTTTCCTCTGGTTTTAAATAGCCTGTAAGCGCCGTGCGAGTTTTACTTCGACTTTCATATCAGCGGCAATTCGGCATCAAGCAGCTGTTTGTTTTTAGTTATTTTTAGTTTTCCCTTTTTCCCTAACTTTACTTTGCTTAAATAGCTTATAAAAGCACCGTGCGCATTTTATGTTAACTTTGAAGAAATTCAAGCAACAACAAAATACAACGTAGAACATCGAACTTTTATTAACAAAACGAATAAAAATACACCATGCTATATACCTAATATAAAATTACAAATAACGTACACAAAGTTTAAATATACAAAACAAAAAATCAGTTAAGAATGAGGAACAAACTATTATGAAACTAAGAACGTTTATTAGAAAAAATAAATAAGAAAGTTTGCAGGGACCTTGATGTAAAATAATGGGAAAAAACCACACTGTTTAAATAAAAATCAGCAAATACTGTGGAACCAAATTAATGAGAAACGAATGTTTTTTTAACATTATCACTTAGATCAGGGATGCCCAATAGATCGATTGCGAAGGCAATGCTGGAAGATTGCGCTTTAGGTCAGTGTTTCTCAACCAGAGGGGCGAGAGATAAAACTCAAATATAATACATTCACTAATATTATGACTCGCATGTTAAGTAGAGATCGACCGATATATCGGTTTACCGATATTTTCCCGATATTTAAGCATTTTACCATAATCGGATATTGGTTTTGAAAAAAAAACGATAACCGATATTTTTTTATTTTTCACATACACAATTATACAGAGTCTAACCAGCAGTGAAATGTGTTCTCTGCATTTGACCCATCCAAGTGCACACACTTGGAGCAGTGGGCACTGTTCACTCAGGAGAAGCTCCAGCACGACCACCGCGTGTAACTTTATACAAGATTCACTTGTTTGAAACACACTAAATTATATTAACATTTACTATAGAACCATTATTTCACCAATAAACATCTCTTTCGCAAATTAATTATTTATTATCTCCGCAAGCTATCGCATTTTGAGTATAGTTTTGTCTAAATGCATAGATAAACCGCGCTGTCAGCAGTTTTCATAATCTAGAATGACAAAAACATTTTAATAATTCTGATAAAACATGCCAGTTAAGAAATGCAATAAAATACGATGTTTTGTTTGTTATAGCTTATTTCAATATTCCAGAGAATATTATTAATTGAATTAACATTATCCAGTGACTTATTATTCACTCTTTAGCCTATTCAATAGCTTATAAACCTACTAAAACTGTAGTTTAAAATGAAGTTGATACGACTCCTGTCCTTTATTTTCTCCATTTGAAAACGTTAGACATTCTTTTGTAATTTGAAGATAAAATTTTACATGAAAATGTTAATTTTCAACCATTGTTTGTTGTTAAGATGACTGAAAGACTGAAAGGAGGAAAGATCAAAGCCAAGAATGGACTTACTTCGCTCTGTTATTTATTTACTTTATAACAGTAAATAAATATCGGTTCTGCATATCGGTTATCAGAGACATAAATGTACAAATAATCGGTATCGGTTATAAAAAAAAATCAATATCGGTCGATCACTAATGTTAAGTCATGTAAAAAATATATAGGCTATAAATAAATCACAGTACCACCTCTCTACATATTCTGTGTTTCGGAGCAGAAAAACGTTTCTCATTGTGTGTAGGCTAATACAGACTGAACGGTTGCTCAGAACAGCTGTATGAGCAAACTACAGCTCTCGGCTCACTCATCACTCTAACATCATATTTCTGCTTGAATACAGCTCAGTATATTCACGTAGTTGAATTGCATTCTATTACTACTACTACTACTACTACTACTAATAACATTTATATGAAAGGGTCACAACTCAATGTAATTGTGTATGACTGTTCATTAGTAGTTACTTCATAGTTATTTTTCTTGATCCTTAACTAGTAGATCATTATTAGAAGTTCTTCAGGAAGTATGACAGAATACATTAGTTATTGATTAGCTAACTGTTACTTAACTAATCAGTATGTAATACAATTGTATGATTGTGTTAACATCTTCCTTAGTAGTTAACACTAGTGAGTTAAGTGTTAATGAATTGTTAAGTGATAAAGAACCTGTTAGTTCTTCAATAATTTCTTATTAGTTATGCAGTAAGTAAGAAACAGTTTTCTAAAGTGTTACCGAATCCCTGAATACAGCAGCTTTTTGAAGCCTTCCCCATATCTGTGCCTCAACACAATTCTGTCTCTGACCTTGTGGCTTGGTTTTCACTCCATACATAGACATGTCAAGACAATTTAATTTATTACAAGTGAACTTCAAATTGTAAAAACATTCTCAAAGAAGAACATTAAAATGTAATAATAATAACAAAATCAAATCCAGTTATTGACTGTATTTAAGTGGGTACATACAGAAACTGCCAAATTAAATTCCAGGACTTTCAAGGACTTTTCAAGCACTACGTTTTTGGTTTTCAAGGACTAAATTTAGAGATCACAATATCGTTAGTATCTTTCAAATTCTAATAAATAAACGAATAAAACAATAGGGTACAAATAAAAATGCAGCAAATGCAAAGCATGCAATGCCTGTGGCAACTTGAAAGGATACTATGGCAATGTTATCGCTTTTTTTCATGAATAAATTAATGACCTGAAGAGTAAATGCTTCATCATACACTTGGAAAGTTATGAGCTATATCGCAATCATAGACACTAGGGGTGTGACAATACACTTAGCTCACGAGATGAGACAAAATGCAGATACTTGGTTCACTAGAACGAGACAATATTTTAATACTATTTTTAAGAAATTTTCAATGACATAATATTTCTCTTTTAATCACAAAAAGCAAAACAATGTAGTTGCATTTTGAAATATTTCAACTAATCCAGAGCTAACAATTATTTTGGTAATCAACTGATTATTTTGGCAATTGAGTAATCAGATATTTTTTCGTAATACAAATAGAAAGTGAAAAACAGGTTTTAGTATGACTTACATCTATTAAACTAAAGATGAGACAATAAAAATTGGTTCAAATAAAGTATCAGAACCAATGGTTTTATTGAACAACACTGTTAAAATACATAATGTAATAGGGATGTAACGATTCACTCAAATCATAATTCGATTCACGATTTTGATTACACAATTTTTTTTTTCACAAAATGAGATTTAAGACAAATTATAAACAAATTGTGTTCTTTTATCATTGCTTGGACAAAATGCTGCATGTTTCTTTGTGAAATTTAAATATAACACTATAATAACATACTTATATAGCACTTGGATGTTATTGCTCTTTTGTTGGTTTTGATTGCTTCTATTGTCCTCATTTGTAAGTCACTTTGGACAAAAGCGTCTGCTAAATAACAAAATGTAAATATAATGTAAATAACAAAACAAAATTAAAATTTTAAAACAAACCCCCAAATCAAATAAATAACACAAATATCTTCATATAAACAAAATAAGGCTTTGTCTGTGCTCTTTCCATTTAAAATTAGAGGCAACCACTGCATTTTAATCATGATCCAAACACAGATGCTGCATACATGCAGCATGAGCAGTTTTAAACCTAAATTAGACTGTATAATTTCGAAATTTGAAGCAAAAACAGACTTCTGACTTCCATTTTGTGAAACTATACATAAAAATATCTGCAGTTTAAACCTTTATTTTGAAATAGCGATGTAAAACAAATCACATATTTAAAAAATATGTGTTGGCATAGGTTTAGAAATTATTTACATTACAAATATATTGAGACAACACACTGATTTCCCAGATGAATGTTAAGCAACCCAAACTCACAGCATATGCAGAGGAAGAGTTTGTGGACTGAGCTGCTGAGATTAGATTAGATTGATAGATAAAGTTTATTTGTCCTCAAAGAGGAAATTAATTTTCACAGAAGGTGCATATGGAACACAAGGACAACTACACACACACATCACAATACAGCCACAAACAGTTATGTCCCCCCGCAAAAAAAAAAAAACCTAGTTTAAAGCATTTAAAGTTTAAAGCATTGTAAAGGCATGGAATCCAAAAGGCTGTCACACTCTGCTGAAAAACCAGAGGTGTCAAAACGGGCATAAATTATTAAGATTGATAGCAAAGGTGATAGGATCTGAAACACAAATAGGTTGTTTAATAGATTGTCCAGTAAGAGTCCTGACATGTTTAAAGCCTTTAGTGTTCATATTTGCAAAATCCTGCTCCAGTTTATTTTTATAATGCTTTTTAGCCTGATAATCACTGATAACTAAAGTCTCCCTTAAAAAAATCCAAGTCTGTACATGCCAAGCAGCTTTGGAGGTGTGCAATAGCCTCTTCTGACCATTGTAGGGCGTTGTGTATCATAGGTTTGTGTTGTTTAAACCATTGCTTGTAAACAGGAAGTAAATTAATCTTGGATATTACTGTAGCACAATTCAATAATTTTATAGAATCGTATTGGTGTATCTACATACTGTTTAAAAGCTGGCAGTACGTAGTCAAGCCGGCAGCGATTGAAATAGAGTGGTGGAACTATGATGTCTCTTTGTAGGCAAAAACCCAGAAGCAAAGTAGCATTTTAGCACTTCCGGTTCCATCGTCCCAGAGTCAATGGGTTTTTTGAATGGGATTTTGGTTAAATCCCTTAAATAAGGTCTGTGGTTCACACAAGCTCAAGATACTTTCACGTTTTATTCTATGACACAAAACCAACCAGTTACACCACACTCGTGATTTTTTTAAGCTGTTACGTTTCTTAAAAAAGACAGTTGCTAACAAGTTGCAAAATGGGACTACAGGCGCTGTCGGAGACATTCAATGTCATCACGCCAAACAGTTTATCAATTTACAGTATTTTACAGTTGTAGTATAATTTTTTTATACAATTAATTTTAGAATAACCAATGAATAGTTTCCCGCATTCTATATTGTTGTTCGACAATGTTTTTTGTTTTTTTTGCTTTGTGCGACACAAGGCTTCGGATGGAACATGCTCGTTTTATCGCTTACTGATGCAGAGACTCTGGGTTCGTACCAGAAGGTAAACTCATATAACGATTACTACATGTAAACACCAAATTTACCGGCTTTATGTGGTGAAAGTGAAACTTTAATGATGCATGCTTAAAGCCATGTTAAAATTAAATGTTTACGGCCTCATGAAGCTGTTAGAAAGCATAGATTGAGGATTTCCTAGAAGCAAGGATAAAATAACATATTGTGTACCCACCCTAACAAAATGAGCTGAAATGTAGTGCTTAGTTCACTAAAATAAGTTTAATCTTTACCATATCCAAAAACTTGCTCACTCTGCTGTTATTAAAAGATTGAATATGCGGCGATACGTTTTTAATTCATATTAATCAAGGAATTATTGACTTTTAATGCACCTTATTTCGAAATGTACAGAAATACGTGCTTTCATATGTCCTTCTGTTAAGTTTATTTAATTTAAAATAAGTTTGAGAAAGTTGTCAGGAGCTTAGCTTTTCAGTTCTGGTGCTTCAAAATTCGTCAAAGTTAAATTATTTTGTCTAGATTATCTTGATGGACAAAACGTGTAAGTTTCATAAACTATTATTGAACATAGAGCTTATGTTTTGAGATAATCCAAAAGACTCGTGAGACATTTAGCATGTAACAAGTCCATTTTGTTTTTCAATGATCGAACAGTTGAGAGAATAATTGAAGGTAGTGGAGGTTTAAAAGGACACCTGAGTCTACAGCGCACCCCTCTGCGCCTACCTCTCTTCCTCTTTAAGCCAGGTGTTAATGTTATGTCAGGCGGGATGAGGATAGATGAGTTCAGTTAGTTGACAATAAATAGAACCACGATCGAACAAAATTCTATCCCAGGAGTAGGCGAGTCCATGCTCCGCACCGACATCATTTGACTGGATACTCAAGACAGCGTAATCACAAAATATGGCTCTGTATTTATATCTGACATGCTGCATCGTTAATTTTGCGAGAAAATATTGTTTTTATCAAAAACAAAATTTCATATATACTGCCTTTTAAACAATTTTCATAAATATGGCTGTTGTCAAGCGTTTTTGCAGGACTTCAATTTCTAAAAGTCAAATTCAAGTACTTCAAGAACCCTGTGTATTGACTATTGGTTGCTGTGAACTTGTGAGTAGGGGTCGACCGATTATCGGCCTGGCCGATTATCGGCGCCGATATTAAGCATTTTTACGATTATCGATATCGGCCATTTTCAAAACAGATTTGCCGATAATTTTTTTTTATTATTATTATGCAAACATTCACAGGTGACATTATTTATTGGTGAATAAATAATACAGGTGAAATTATTAATTTTTAAATGCACTATTTGGCTCCAATGCAGTCTGTCTGAGCTCAACACTCTGTGGCCTAGAGCATGGGTTTTCAACCTCATCTGTGGGGCGAGTCGCCCCACCAATCATCGGGGGAAACTGAGGCGCCACACCGAAAGCACCTGTTAAGGGGGGCGTCAGTGATCACGCATTCAGTTGTCTCGAGTAATTATGAGGACGAGCTATCAATTTGAGGCATAAATCCACCACTAGGGGCAATCTGATTAGTCCCGCAGCTAAAACATCAAATATCAGGCAGCTGTTAGAGCAGAGTTGGAAAGAGTCAAAAATATTGTGATCGAGTAAAAGTACCATGAATTACTGAAATTTAACTTAAGCAAGTAAAAGTACGTTAAAAAAACTCATGGACCGGTAAAAAGGCTTTTTAAGATTAATACCAGTGAAAGTACTTAGTTACATTTTAACATGGGGTGAACCGTCTGACAAAAAAGAGAGGAGTGCCCGTCTGAAGCATCACGACTTCAAATTGATGACGAACCCTCCACGTCAACGGGGATCTCCACACAGAGAGGATTAACTGCAAAAACCAAAGGCCTGTGTGCATCAAAGCGACGGAAGTATGACGAACAGTACATAAAATACGGATTCACGTGCATCACAATTAATAACGAACCACGTCCACAGTGTGTTGTATGTTCAGAGGTGCTTGCAAACGACAGTTTGAAACCTGTGAAACTGATACGTCACTTACAAACCAAACATCCAATGTTAAAAGATAAACCGGTTGACTTTTTTCGCCGTAAAGAATAATAAACAGCATTAGGCTGTTACAGGTCAAAATTCAGTATCAAAAAATTCTATGACCGGCCAAACCACTCTGCCAGTAAAAGCGCTTACTGCTTCATATGAGGTGGCACATTTAGTTGCGAAGGCCAAAAAGCCTCATACAATTGCAGAGAGCCTCATTCGTCCAGCAGCAATGGCCATCTGTAGAACTATGTTTGGAGATAAGTATGCAAGTGACATTGAACAAATTCCACTATCGGACAACACCATAAGCCGGCGTATCACTGAAATGGCAACTGACGTCAAATGTCAGCTAATTGAAAGAATAAAGAATGGAATTTTTTTTTCATTGCAATTAGATGAGTCGACAGACATCTCAAACTCCTCACAACTACTTGCATTTGTCCGCTACCGTCATGAGAGAAAATTGCTTGAGGATCTGCTATTTTGCTCATCAATGGAAAAAACATGCACAGGAAGAGATATTTTTGAAAAACTCAGTGGTAAACTGAATGAACTTGGGCTTTGTTGGGACAACTGTGTCGGCGTGTGCACAGACGGAGCGGGATCAATGTTAGGGAAAAATAAAGGAATATGATCTTTACTTAATATGCTAATGCTTTGGTTCGTAAAAGAAAAATGTAGCTCCGCACGTTCGTTTCACCCATACACTGTATGATTCACAGAGAGGCCCTTGCAGCAAAAACTCTTCCTGCAGAGTTGAACGCAGTGCTTCAAACAGCAACACAAATTGTAAATTTCATAAAAACTCGTCCCACAAAATCAAGACTGTTTGGCCTGTTGTGCAAAGAAATGGGGTCAGAATATGAATCGTTACTTTTGCACACGGAGGTAAGATGGCTCTCCAGAGGAAAAGTACTGCAGCGGATATTTTCATTGCGTGACGAACTGAGGATTTTTCTGCTTGATTATGGATCTTCTTTTGCTAATTATTTTACTGATGCTAAGTGGCTCACAGATCTTGCATACCTGTCTGACATTTTTGATAGACTTAATACCCTTAATTTGTCTCTTCAGGGCCCGAATTCAAACCTACTAACAATGTCCAATAAAATTGTGGGGTTTGTGAGGAAACTGGAGCGATGGAGGGGGCAGGTTGATGGGGGAAATTTAGACATGTTCCCGACCTTGGATGAATTTCTCACGGAAAATGAGCTTAACTGGGATGTTACAAAAAAAGAAATCACTTTCCATCTGCAAGCCCTGTCTGCACATTTCAATAAGTATTTTCCTGAGCAGCATAATTGGAACCAGTACGACTGGGTTCGTAACCCCTTCATCGAAAGCACAGTGAATCTGTCATCAAATCAGCAGGATGCCCTTCTGGACCTTTCAAGTGACCGTACTTTGAAGACACTGTTCGACTCAACCACACTGTCAGAATTCTGGCTGGCAGTGGAGATGGAATACGCTGAACTTTCGAGACTTGCAATTGATGTACTCTTGCCTTTTGCCTCAACTTGGCTCTGCGAAGCAGCATTTTCTGTATATACGTACATCAAAAGCAAGTATCGCTCACGCTTATTGACAGTGGAGGATGATTTACGGTTAGCCGTGTCGGGAATCCAACCACGGATTAGCATGTTGTGCTCTCAGAAACAGGCTCAGCTAACATCATTATAGAGCACTGAATATGGCAGGTAAGCTGGTTATATATTTGTGTTTCAATTCAGTAGTCGACGGGGTTTGGTTTTCATGGGTCTACGCACTCGAAACGCAGCAAATAATATGTCTTGTCCGTCTGCATCTTTCTTGATGTTTAGCGCACAGTTTCTTCTCTGCCAATTACTTTGGGCTCGCGGGAGGTTTCCACGGAGGGGGGGCGATTTTTTTTTTACTCAGAGTGTGTTTTAAATTAGAGTACAAACTTGGGGGGGGGCGCATGTCCACAAATAACTTAAGGTTGAAAACCCCTGGCCTAGAGCAATCTCCGCCCACCGCTCATCTGATAAAAAAAATTACTTAAAAAAAGTCACGAGTCCGACCAATCAACGCGGAAAACTGAAGGCAGTCTCACACCGAAAGCACTTGCTAACTGGAGCTGCGTCAGTGATCACGCATCAGTTGTCCTCTCAAAGGTATGCAGGCAGCAGCAGACGTTGCTGAAGTTGCAATAAATCACAATCCACTACACTGAAGTTGCAAAACACCTCAATATAACCTATGATGTCCGCGATGCGGAAAATGCGGGCGGAATCGCGGAATGCAGTCATATAATGGAATTTACCGTATAACGCGGAATGTCATGGAATTTGTCGAAGTTTGGATGAATTAATCAAAAGTAGGTCAGTACACTTAAATCGACTCGCGCTATGGACTAGTATCTATAAATATTAAGCCGCAAAAACACTATTTAAATATGAATCCTGCATGTTCTGCATCTCTGTTAATGAATGACACAGACGTGCGGTTTCATTTACTGCACACATACATAGGCTACTGAAGAGCGTGTTTTCAGCATCTGCCGTCTCACTAAATGAGGACATAAATACATGAACAACATCCCCAGAACTGCTCGGAGAGTCACTTCATGAGCATTTGACCGTTTCATTTGAGTAAAACGATCGTCATATCATATATACATAGGCTACAGAAACTTAAAAGGTCCTCATGGCAACCTGTCAAAATATAAGTTTGGTTTAGCCGAATATATTACTGTGGTGCAGTAGAATATACGCAATACAACTACAACAATTATTACAACTTTTGTTGAGAATAATCACACAATACGCTATTTCTTCCATGTTTTAATTTTAATAGTAAACTCATTTGTTTGCCAAAAATAAAGTCTAACTCTCATTTGATTAAAAGATAAATTAAATTAATGTTTTATGCCTTCATTTGCACTGTACTGTAAATTAAAACCAACGGAAATGTTGTTGTTATTAACAGTTTTCAGAATTAAAGACATGTTTAAAAGCATTTAAAGAACATTTTTTTGTCAGAGCTCTTGTTATTATTAATTTTGGCATTCATTTTCATTTTTACACCAGACACGTATATCGGTTCAAAATATCGGTTATCGGTCTATTTGATCTGTAATAATCGGTATCGGCATCGGCCCTGAAAAACACATATCGGTCGACCCCTAGTTGTGAGTGTACAAATGTGATGCTCTGAAAAGGACTAGTCCTGTAATATTTGGTTTGGAGTACAGTGTGACAGATTCAGAACAAGTCACGTTCAAATCAGGTTTCAAATGCTTCTGATGAGTTTCTGTCTTGAGCTAGATTTGTCTTTCATATCTGCAGTTATCATCTGCTGTCTTTAGTAACTTGGCCTTGCAATAACAGATACAAATGTCTGAAAGCTGTCATATTGCATTACATTATTGGTATCAACATCATATATAATTAAAAATTAGTATTTAATTTAGAATTAACCAACAATTAGGTCTTACATGCTGATGTCTTGACATTCTGGGTACCGTGTGTCACTGAAGAAGGTTCCATTGAAGAAAAAGAAAGCAGACTTGTAATGATCCTAAGAAAAATAGAACATTCACAATGTCAGTTTGGCCCTGCTCTATTGCTTTTTATATTGAGTGTTTTAGGGCATCCTATGTATGTATATGTTTTCTAACCTTGCTGATGAACTGTGGTACCATATCCGGAGTGTTGCAGAACTCTCCAAACACCTGCAGGTCACTGACGCAGCAGATGGCATCTCTAAGATCACTCAGCTTCTGAGAGCCCAAAACATGCAGAGTCTGATATGCCCTCACGTGCTTAAACTGGAAATAAACATTCAGTCAATGGAGAAACTTACAGAGACTACTACTATATGAAATTACACATATCTTTGTGTTTCTATGTTACATACAAGACATACCCGCTGAAACAGAATGGGATACATAACACTATTATCTCTGAAATTACACTATGATATCTCAGTTGTGTTTTACAACAAATCTCATCTTAAAGATACGTTTTGACTCTAGGATCAGATGTCTCATAACAAAATTACGTCTTCAGAATCAGACATCAAATAATAGTATGCTCTATTTAAGGTCAATATGATTTCTCCCTCAGGAATCAGGTCTCTGAGGTTATCAGGCTTCTTACCCACAGATATCATCTCCTACATAAAAAAAAGTATTGATATTGTAAATTTCATTTTTAGATGATATGAGTAAAGGATTACTCAAAATGAACATACCATTTCATTGGCATAGACTTCATGTCTGTCAACAGTGTCTCTGGTGAGGGTGTCTTTATAATCTTGTCTTCTCTTGCGTAATCTAAAAAAGCAGCATATTTGTACATATTTCATTAGATATTTCTACATTACCTATTTACAACAAGTTTAATCAATTCAAATCATATTCAGTGCTGAAAGCAGAGACTTAACCTACTTTAGTGTGGATAAATGAAGATCTGACGGTACATTGTCGGTGTCTTTGTGTCCACTTCTCAGAGAATCAACACTGAAAAGACAGTATATGTCGTAAAATAAATAACACAGAAATAAAACACTTATCTCTCTGTTATACCTGCAGATGCTTTTGAGTTCCTCCAGTGTATTTGGCTCAATGCCCAGCTCTTCAATGAATTCCACGTCCTCAATCTCTGGGGCTGTATCACTGTATGAATACACCTCGGATTCAACACATCCAGCCACAAATATCTAAAAGTGCCGATATGAAACTCCTTAGAGTTTACATCCATAAACTCATAAACAGGCACCTTTTCATGTTGCTTTTCTTTGCACATCAAAACACTGCATTCAGCCATTATGAGTTGTGAAACAACATTGGCGCAAATATTCTTCTTCTTCAATGGCGACCAACATTTTAGGAGCACTGTTGCCACCTACGGTACTGAAGTGTACTGTACACCTACAGCCCCCCCCTCCCCCTCCCCCAGGAACACAGCAAAACAAACAATAAGTTAGTAATTTATGCTAACCTTGGCTAATATATTGTTATTGTTGTTGGTTTTTCCTTTTGATGTGTAGCTTTTATATATTTCATTTGTGGGGCTTTAATTCATGTATTTTTTTTTAGAGATTAGCCAATAGTTGTCATTGGTGACTAGTACCGCAGTGTGTAGCTATAACAATGCCTGAAAAAACCTCTACAAATGTATCTGTGGCCTAAATAAAATGTATATAAGCTAGTCTGGTGTGAGTATCCTATGTCTTTCTTTCTTTCATCATCATCTTCTTTTTTTATTTATAATAGCCTGTATTTCCCGGCCTCCACAGCCCCATCAGTATCTTTATCAACAGCAAACTACAAATATTCCTTTTTCTCATATTATATCATGTATCACGTAAATTATAATTAAAGTCACACAGCTAAATGCACATTTACTTCTATCTGTCACATAATTTCTTCTATTATTATTTTGTTTTAAGTAAAATAAAAATCTAAATCTTTCCACATACATCAATCTCCAAGTAGCCTATAACAGATTATAACATAAAGGTATACGTCCACCCAAAAATGAAAACTGCCTGTTTGAAACCAGTGTGAACAAAACAGCATTTACACATTTTCAAAGTATCTTCTACAGAAGAATGAGTCATATGTCATGTCATGTTTTCCTTAATTGTATTTAGTTAACAGTCAAATACAGAGCATTGCTTAAACGTTTAGAGAATCTGAGAAATAACTACTAATAATAAATATCATATATAATCATATATCATGTCTGTTCTTTGACCATATGTTGCACTGAAAAACAATCTCTTTCATGTCATACGTTTAAAAGTAGTGTGTGAAAACATCCACATTTTCATTATCCTAGTGTTGTGTTCAGAAGTCAGTCAGAAGTCAGAAAGAGCTTTATTACTATATGTTTACACACACAAGGAATTTGACTTGGCGACAGGAGTTTCCAAGAAGAAAGTACGGATAGTGCAACATACATAGTGCAGATATACATAGGAATCATGTTTAACATTTGCAAATCTGTTAAACAATGCTGCTACAAACATTATGTTGTAGACATATAAATATTAGTTACATTAAATGTTACTATGACAAGTTCAGAAGTCATTTTTATATGAATATAATTCAAACTGAACAGACAAGGGAAATCGTGTGAAAGTATGTGTATATGGAATGAAGCAATGCGAAATTAAGTCAGTGTATGAGATAATTATTAAAACAGGGCCTTGGCACTCAATGAAAACAGCCTCGATGTATGTTCAGTACACACAATGATCAGATCAGACATGATCACACATATTCTTGGAGTAGCTGCTGACCTGAGGCATCTTGATGTTCAAGAAGAGGCACTCAATGAAAACAGCCTTGATGTATGTTCAGTTCACACAATGATCAGATCATACATGATCAAACAGTTTCTTGGAGTAGCTGCTGACCTGAGGCATCTTGATGTTCAAGAAGACTGCCATCAGAATAATACTTTAAGGTTTATGTACTTTATTATATAATCAATTACAAATTATAATGATTACAATATTAACATTTTAACTACAAGAACATTTTTCTCAGTAGGCATGTAGCTTATGTAGGTAACAGAAACATATACAAAATAAACAAGGGTTTATGAATGACAAAGGATACTCACACCAGACTAGCTTATATAAATTTGTATTAGGCCACAGATACATTTGTAGAGTTTTTTTTCCAGGCATTGTTGTATACACACTGCAGTACTAGTAGTCACCAATGAAAACTAGGTAGGGTAATCTATTCAAATAAATAAATACATTATTTAAAGTACCACAAATTAAATATATAAATTCTAAACACATCAAAAAGAAAAACTATATTAGCCTAGGTTAGCATGAGTTATTCACTTATTGTTTGTTTTGCTGTATTTCTGCAATTAATCAGGCAAAACAGCTTATACGATTTATCATATTATTACACAAACTATGCATTGTTTTGACACTGTTACAGTTAATGCTTTAAAGCTGAACGTTGCTACTTCATTACCTGTTAGATTTAATTTCCGCATAAGTGAATACAAAGCTACATAAATTGTAAAGAGCTCGCTGGTTATGTGGCTCCTGGCTATAAGAAGAGGAGGTCGCATGACAGTTGGCTCCTGGCTATAAGTAGAGAAAGAATGCATTAATTCTGTGTCTGTCATACTATGTTTTCTGTACCTTATTTGGTCATTTGGTGAACCTCCTGGACATACAAAACTCTCTGGTACCATATATAAAGGCATGCTTGTCAAGAATAAATGGAGTTCAAAAGCCATGATGCCTCTGTGTGTCTTGTCTTTGCACTCCCAGATCTGTTGAAGACTTCATTCACAACATCCAACCAATATTTCTGATTTGATTTAGAAGTGATCCAAAACACAGAAAGAGAACTTAGTTCATAAGGGAACTGAAGTTTTACAATTTGGGGGCTCGTCCGGGATTTATTCATCGGTAACCTGAGACCTATTACTCGTGTTTCGAAGACCGTGCTAGACTGAAGTCTACAGGTTCCACCATTAAATCACATGTAAGAGTTTTTGTATAACCTTACTGTGATATAATGTTGATGGCAGTAACCACATGATTGTGTTGGGTTTCTGCATTTGATGTGCACTCCGTGGCGTTGAACTGAGGGCCAGGTTACGCCCTTGTAGGCGCGAGGCACACAAAATGTGTATTTTAAAATATTGTTTTTATCATTTAAACATGATAAGTAACAAATAAGAGAACAAATATATATCAAACAGTTGGATTTTGTGGGTAAGTTTTCGTTTTTTTTATTTTCTTTTTCTAACTCTTACTTGGTTCATTCGTTGAGTATGGGACACAACATATCTAAACCGCTACAGGGTGAAAAAACAGTAGATTTCATGGTCAGAAATGATAAAGGTTATTGGACACAACCATTTGTTGATAATTTGGCCGGATGGTCTGAAAGCGCCGGATTGCAAATTGACCAATATCCGAGATTCGGATCTTTTAAAGAAAATTATATGGAATTAATGAAATCCATGGCTAAAAAGGGTTGGGGTGATCCTCAATGGGATTATAAATATATGAGCGAATCGTATGAAATTTGGAAAAAAATTAGAATAATATGGAACCAAGGTCCCGAACGTATTAATAATGCGAGCAAAATATCAAACGATGCGCAGTCGACTATAAAAACACTGCCACCTTATGATACAGCCATAATTACGATCCAAAATAATGCTAAAACCAGTTCAAATTTATATCCTTCCTTACATCCCTTTGTGTCTTGTGCGACCCCTCCCCTTCCCATGAACAAAGAAACTGTACGCATGCAGGGTACAGCTGAGCCATTAATGGCGTGGGTTCAAGAAGGACCTATAATTATTCTTAAACCAACAACAATGACTGACATTGATACTATTTGTAAAACTCTCCCGAACGCGACTAATTTGTAGATGTTTTGCACTCACACACACGTTATGCACAATTAAGCGGCTCGGATTACAGATCGATCTTATTACGAGTTTTGGCGGATGATGTCACTGAATCGCCTATTATTGCAGAAATCCCTGCTTTAAATCTTGATCATGATGAATTAGATGGCAATGGTATACAACGTGATCCTCATGAATTTTGGTGGGCTGATCCCGAAAATGTCACAGAATTCTTTAAAAAGGTTAAGAATTTTCTAGACGCTCGTGCTCATGTATGTAGGGATCTAACCCAGGCCACAAATACCAAGCAAAATAAGGACGAGACCGCATCTGCTTTTGTTTCGCGTTTTAAACATGTGTGGGAAGAAGACGCTCGTATTCCGATAGGCGGTGAAATGTCCTCACTGTTTATAAATACGTGTTTAAATAATATGAATCCAGATTTGGCACGTTTGGTTCGTGTAACGACTGCAAATTTAATGCAACAAACTGTTGAAGATTTTTGCAAACGAATTCGTGAGTTAGACACTTCTGGTGGGTTCACTTCATTTATGTTTAAACCAAAACAGGAAGTTATGTTTTCAGCTCCACAGCAACGAATGACTGCCTCTGTGTATTCCAAAAGAATCCAACGGGGCGGTGCTCAGTATAATCGGAGCCCGCCTCTGGGAGTTCCTAAAATATCTGGAGTGTGTCATTATTGCGGAAAGGCAGGGCACTGGATAAGGGAATGTCGGCTGAAGTAGGCACATGAGAGTACATGTATGCCTCAACAGACAAACCATTCTCAATCGCCACTTAATGACAGTAATTATACTGCTCTATATCAGGTGTCTTGGATAAACAAGAAGGATAAACGAAATAAACCAAAAAATGAATAGGGATGCCCACAGAGCGATGTCAGTGCAGATGTACAGTCAATGATTTGTTTTCCTTTTAGCAATCGCACGGATGAACAAATTATTAAATTTAGAAGTAAATGGGGTAGATTATATTACAAATTTTTGATCGACACGGGTTCTACGTGCTCATCTATTTCTGCTAAATTTTATGAAGGGCCGATCACAAATCGTACTATGCGCTCTGTTGGGGTTTCAGGCACTGACATTATTTGTCACATGACACCTGCCATTGAGGTAAGGGTACTTAATCACCTGCCTTTATTTCACAAATTCGTAATTGCTCCAAATTCACCATTGAATCTTTTAGGCAGAGATCTCATGCATAAACTTGGCATTGAAATTGTATTTTCAGACAGCTCTGTTAATTTCTCTTTGCTTTCAGATGTACCATATGCATCTGTGGACGTAATGCCATACTTCATGAGCAATAACGAACCACAACGATTTAAATACAACATTACAGAGGTAAACCCGTCGCTGTGGTCACAGTTTAAAGATGAATCAGGCTTCGTAAACATACCTCCTTACAAGGCAAAATTGATCACACAGAAACCTGTGTACATGAAGCAATACCCATTGTCACCTGAAAAAATTTAAGGTATTCAACCGGTGATTGATAATTTCTTAAAACCCCACTCACTCACCTTACAATACACCAATCAATCCCATCAGAAAAGCTGACAGGACAAGTTGGTGTTTAACACAAGACTTGAGGGCTATTAATTCATTAATAATTAATGGCCCCGATTGTACCCGATGTGCCGACTATTCTAAATTCTATTCCACACAATCACACCTGTTTCACGTGGTGAGGCTGATTGTTTGCAGGCTTCAATTGTTGTCTGCAATGTGCTTGCGAGTGCTGGATTTAAGGCCTCGAATGAAAAACTACAGTGGGTGCTACCCAAGGTCCATTACCTGTGTCACATCATTTCACCAGGACTGAAGGCCATTTCCGCTAAGAGGGTGCAGCTGATAAAGACTATGCGTACTCCTGAAACTGTGACACAGCTACAAAGATTTTTGGGGTTGGTGAACTATTGCCGTGCATGGATATCTGACTGTGCGTACCATGACAAAGGCCTACGATGTCTCATTCAACATGGAATGGGTCCGAGAAACTCGCTGAACTGGACTTCTGAAGCGGAAGAACATTTAAAAAATGTAAGGTATTCAACCGGTGATTGATAATTTCGTAAAACCCCACTCACTCACCTTACAATACACCAATCAATCCCATCAGAAAAGCTGACAGGACAAGTTGGTGTTTAACACAAGACTTGAGGGCTATTAATTCATTAATAATTCCTCTGGCCCCGATTGTACCTGATGTGCCGACTATTCTAAATTCTATTCCACACAACCACACCTGTTTCACGTGGTGGATTTGTGTTCAGCCTTCTTCTCCATCCCCGTTCATGCAGAGACTCAGCCGTTGTTTGCATTTACATTTAAAGGTGTGCAGCTTACCTGGGCACGCCTTGCTCAAGGATTTGTTGATAGCCCTGACGTCTTTTCTGCTGCGGTGAAACGTGTTTTGAACACAGTCACAAACCTGCCATCCACGGTTTGTGTGCTAAATTATACAGATTATATTTTAATATCCGCTGAAACTGAGGCTGATTGTTTGCAGGCTTCAATTGTTGTCTGCAATGTGCTTGCGAGTGCTGGATTTAAGGCCTCGAATGAAAAACTACAGTGGGTGCTACCCAAGGTCCATTACCTGGGTCACATCATTTCACCAGGACTGAAGGCCATTTCCGCTGAGAGGGTGCAGCTGATAAAGACTATGCGTACTCCTGAAACTGTGACGCAGCTACAAAGTTTTTTGGGGTTGGTGAACTATTGCCGTGCATGGATACCTGACTGTGCGTACCATGACAAAGGCCTACGATGTCTCATTCAACATGGAATGGGTCAGAGAAACTCGCTGAACTGAACTTCTGAAGCGGAAGAACATTTCGATGCATTAAAGATTGCTATCACTTGCGCTCCTGCCTTGGGACTACCAGACTATTCCAGGCCGTTTAATTTGCATGCGGTAGAGACTGTGGGTGTTGCAATGGGTGTTTTAACCCAAGAGCATGGTGGCAAACCACGCCCTGTTTCTTATTTGTCCAGACAATTAGACACGATAGTTATTGGTATGTCTGCATGCCTTCGTACTGTGGCTGCAGCAGCGGAGATGGTTAGAATGGCTGAAAAAAAATAGTTTTATCATATCCTTTGATTTTATACACCACTCATCAGGTGGGTGTTGTTTTGCAAAATTTGAAAACACAGCACATGACGGCCCAGAGACGGTCTGGCTATGAAGCTACACTCCTAGCCATGGAAAATTTTATTATTAAGCCCACTTCAGTTTCTAATCCTGCAGTTCAATCGCTATATGGCTTATCCGCATTAATCACTGAAGCTATACCTCATGATTGCATGAATGCTATTGAAAGCTCCACTTCGGCCAGGGTCGATCTGAAAGATATGCCCCTGGTTGGGGGAGAGCACTTATATATAGATGGCTCATGTTCAAGGCCATCTGACGGAGTGTATCTGTGTGGATATGCCATTGTGACTCAAGCGGGTGAGAGGGTGGAGGCATATAGCCTGAACCATAACTCAGCACAGGTTGCAGAAATAATTGCATTAACAAGAGCCTGTGAGTTAACAAAAGGCAAAAGAGCCACCATTTATACGGATAGTAAATATTCGTATGGGGTCGTTCAAGATTTCGCCCAGACTTGGGTTAGACGCAATTTTCAGACATCTGAAGGCAAACCAATATCACATGCAGGGTTGGTGGTAGATTTATTACAAGCTGTACTGTAGCCATCTGAACTAGCTGTAGTGAAGGTCAAGGGACATGCGTCAGGAGATGAACCAGATGCTGTTGGCAACAGAAATGCTGATGAAATGGCCAAATGGGCCGAGGAACATGCAGAATTCTCCCCATATCAGAGAGCGCAGAATAGGGACATAGAAACAATGATGTTTGTACATGTATCATGCATTCCTGACATAGATGTGAAAATATTGCAAAGTCAACCCACACAGGGAGACATGAAACATTGGGCAGAAAACGGATGCGTTCCAGATGCTAACGGTTTGATAAGAGATACAAACAGTAGAATATCATTACCAAAACTGTCCTTGGTGATATTGATAAGACATTATCACGGTATTTCGCACAATAGCGCGTCTAAAGTTACACAAACAATTAATCGTCTGTATTGTATACAGGATACAGCTAAAATGGTCAAACTAATTTTAGACTCGTGTTTGATATGCGCCAAAACAAACCCTCACCGGAAAACGCCACACGCCGCATTACCTTTTCCAGAAGCGCCTTTTCAGTGCCTTCAAATTGATTTTTCTCATATGCCAGCAGTCGGAAATCTAAAATACATGTTAACTATCGTAGATAGGTTTTCAAAATGGCCTGAAGTTTTTGCGTGTGCTAAAGAGGATGCGAAAACGGTAGTGAAAATACTGTCGAAAGAAGTAATTAGAAGCGTCTAGACATAAAATTAGATAAACATGTGTAAAACACAAATTTTCTAATATATTGTTTATCAAATGATAAATTTGGCTTAGTAAGGCTTCATTCTGTGATCCCAATGTATTTTCCAGTTCATACCTCCCAGATATAGTCATCTGCAGGCTTCTATTTACAAAAAAAATGCAGGCGGAATTATTTTTTTCTTTTTTTTAGTGTATTCAAAGTGCTATTACTCAATATACAGTACAGTACAGACTTACAGTGATTCTGACTGTTGAGAAACAAACCTCAGAGTGTCACCTTTCAAAGGAGACCAACACCATGCATATCATCCAAATGGCCCAAGAACAGCATGCAATTTACTTTGGGTATGCCTTTTTTAGGCGTTTTAGGCAAATTTTACAGGAATCGTAAAGGGTTAAAATACTGAGTGAAATTATAAAATAATATGTGAAAACGCTTGCTCTTATAATTCTGGACAAAATCCCATAAACTTCGCCCCAATCGGGAGCTGTATATTCTGGCTAACAGGTTAAAGGTCTCATTTAGAGTCCACACGGTAAATATTTACCATTTAATGACAGAGTAACAATATCATTAGGATCAATTTTAATTTTCTTTTAACATTTAAAAAGACAGAGGAACAATATAATTGGAATAAACTTTCCAGCTGATGAACAATAAAAACATCCAATCAGAATCCACCTAACTTTAAAGAGCTTGAGCAGACGTGTCGCAGACAACAACTCAACTGCAGCGTGTATAATTAGGGCCCAAGCCAGAAAGGCGCAGGGCCCTATTGATTTCGCTAGGATTCTTTTTTTTTTTGACTATATGGGCATTTTTGGGGGGCTTAACATGGTCAAAAACTCTTGAAAATTTGCACACACATTGGAATCTGCGGCCATTAGGGTGCCACAGAGGCTGGGACCCAGGCGTGGCACAGAGGCTCTACGGCGCCCCCTGGAACACCATCAGAAATCTTGATGTATAGCTCACACACACTTGCACATATTCATATGAAACTCGGTACGCATATAGATCTCATTGAGCCAAACAACTTTAGCACTGCATGTCATGGGCTCCGCCCAACAGGAAGTCTGCTATTCAAGGCTTTTTAAAAAGCACATGCTCTGGAATTTGAAATACTCCTCCCAGGATTTTCAACAGATGAGCACCAAACTCGGTGAACGTGATCTCAAGATATTGTGGATGCTAAATTGCGGAGGGATTTTTGATATCTCGAACAGTTTGCCTGTGGTGAGGCGATGAAATTATGGCGAGAATTGAGATACAGGAAGTGTCTAATAAAGTCCACATACATTGTCTGATTTGATCACACTTCAGTGGTTTGTTCGGTGTATGAAGCCGATCGCATCGATGTGACAATTATTAGTCAACGTTATAGCATCACCAACTGGCAGCAGGAAGTGTGTCATTTTCAAAATGCTTTGAATTCAGCATCTTACTTTTACCCAATTTGCTTCAAACTTCATCAGCATAATGTCAAAACACGGCCAATGTGAAACTGTGAAGGGAATATTGATATCTAAAATACTGTTGCCATGGCAACGTGTCAAACCTCAATATTCTTTTCTGGTGATTTTGAGGCACTTAAGATGTGTAGAATTTCATAAACCTCAACACACACCTCAGTATTAAATATAGCTGCAAGCAGCGATGGCGGGCCCAAGCCGATGCAAACGCCACCCTGGTGGCATCAGGAAAGCGATGCCCAGCGGGCACATGCATTTACAGTAACCCTCTAGCAGTCTGGTTTTAAGGGACACGGCAATTAAAGGGTTAATCCAAACCATCAACTGTGTGAAACTGTCCTGTCCAAACTGTTGCTATAAAATTAGAAGCACAAAATTCCCTAGAATATCACTATATGCTTAAATATTAAGCTTTGTACTCATGGAAATTACTAAAGTAGTCAAACCTTTCATTAGAAGAGGGTGACCTAATACTTTTGGGAATATAGAGTATATGTAACATAAATATATATAAGGGACTCAATACAAATAGAGAAAAAGATATGGTAAATATCATCCTATACAGACAGCATGAAATGAAAACAATAATACACATAATAATCACAGTACTTATATACCTTTGCAGTGCAGTATGGTATGAATCAGTGCAAACAGAATGTCAGGGTGCAGAATAATAGTGATCCAGTCAGTGTAACTGATACAGTGCAGTGCATATGAGGTTGGTGGGGTGTGTGTGCTGTTATTGGTACGAGTTCAGTTCAGTCTGATTGCCTGTGGAAAGAACTTGACTCGCAGTCTGCTGGTGAAGATTCTGCCATAACATCTGTCTGGTGGTAACGGGGAGAGCAATCCATATCTCGGGTGGCTGGAGTCTCTGATGGTCCTCCTCACACTCCACCTGGTGTAGATGTCCTGGAGGGACAAAACATGTATTTAGGGTGTGGTAATCAATAAAAAAGTATAGTATTTTTAATTGTTGCACTGGATTTACCATTGATTCTTGTTGGAGGTATGGCCTATAATAATCCCTCCACAACTATCTTGCAGTTGTTCAGATGTGAAGTTTCTTTTACGGGCCGTAACATCTGAGCTGTCACAGTAGAGCTGTTCGTGAATGCGGTCTTCACAGCAGATACCTGATGGGTTCAGACAGCAGTGCAGCACTTGGTGGCCATTGAATTTATATCTTCATCAACTGACTTCATCCTCCTTCAAACAAACAGACAAAACAATAAGTAAACAATAACTCCAGATAAATAGTGTTGGTGAATACGGGTATGTATATGTGAAATATGTATATGTGAAAAATGACAACTGCTGAGTCTAACTTTAATAGTTTTTCTGAGAGATCAACATCCATATCTTGAATACATACATACCGATGGAAATGTGCAACTTTTCTTCTGTTTGGGCACAATAAGACCATATTCATTCCTCATCCCCAACAGGACTCGTTTAACTGGCTTGCTGTGACTGATTTTCTTGGTGTTTTTGGTTTTCAGCTGTAAAACAAGAAAATATCTATTGACCTCATGTTTAATTATTATTGTTGTTTAAACATAAATTAAGCAGTTATAATAGTAAACTTCAAGCTCAAGTTCCCTGGCAAGTCTAGCAGGCTCCTGAGTTAATCTTTACACATCAGATTCAGAGTCTGAGAAAAGGCCATCATTCAAATCCTCAGGTTCTACCTTACAATAGAGTATAAAATAATCTGTAAGTGAGTGAGGGAGTAAAGGAATAAGATGAAGAGAAACAGACAGAGAAAGGCATAATTTTGTGTGTAAGTTTAACAGAATAAGAGGAAAACAGCATTAGAAAAAGCTGTATTCTTCAATAGCAAGCTGTATTAATATAAATTATTTTAAATATGTTTACATGCTGTAACTTGTTACTTGTAAGCAATTTAAAGGCATCTTCACACAAAGGATGAGTCCACACCACATCTATTTAACATTTAGTGACACAGAGGAAAAATGTCATTGGAATCTCTTTGACTCTTTCATAACAAATTTGTCCAGCTGATGAACAATAAAAACATTGACATTAATCGTATGCGATTAATTGCACAGCCCTGAGTGCACTTGTACAATATCATATGAATTTTCTGACTTGGTAAATTGTATGAATTATTACTACTTCTACATGACTTTGTTGAGGGTTCTTCCTGATTGGCAGTGTAAACCAAAGTTAAAGAAACATCAAATGCTGTGCAAATGTAACTGCAGTACAGTTTAGTCAAGGTTCTCAGACACCAGACGTACCATTGGAAGGGTTTACCTATGCAGCTTTTGGTCTTCTCCGTACATGCAAAAGATGGCCAAATTTAAATCCCATGACAGGCCTTCCTTTGGTCCTCCCTTTCAGCTGAAATGTAGAGAAATATATACATGTTGAAACAGTGTCAGAGAGACTCAGTCACCACAGTCATCAGCACCCATGTTCGGAAGATCACAATCACCTGAGTTTTGATTCTCCGCACCTGTCCCCCTTAATCAAGTCACCAGTTATAAGCACGCTCCTTCTCATCTCTTACTGTCCGGTCTACTGTTCACATCCCTGAACCAAGCCCGACGTAAATATACTAACCTGTGTGTTTTCCTACCTAGGGCTGTAGACAAGTCCACCTTTGTCGAGTCCAAGACAAGCCCAAGTCCAGGACTATCGAGTCCGAGTCAAGACCGAGTCCAAAGAGGTTCGAGTCCGAGTCAAGACCGAGTCCAAAGAGGTTCGAGTCCAAGTCAAGTCCAAGTCCAAATGAGACGGTCAAAACAGAGAAAGAAAAAAATAATCTTCTTCAAAACCACATACTTAATTATTGATAATTTATGTGATACGAGAGACAGCATATCTTCTATTCTAAGATAATCATTTTGCATTATTGTTTGTAATGATCTAAAAGCATGTGCAGCAACACTGTAGGATCAAATTAGCCTATTTTATTTATCCTCCTGAGACCCAGCTATGGAGTTTTTGCCTCAGTAGTGGACATTATATTTTAGTGTATTTCTCTGAGACCTCACATGTCACAGTTATAAGCCTAGATGTCCTGTACGGAGTGCATTCAGGGCTTCATAGAGATTCTAAATGTTTTTTTAAACCCTCTCATACGTCTTTAAAGATGGCTATATTTAATTTAGTGAAAAATTGTACATCCTTATGGAAATATGATTATATTCTGTAATGTCTTTTAAATCTGAATCGTTTTCAGATTGTTTGTCATAAAGCAACATCTCAGGAAAATGTTATGGGTTTTCAAATTCAAATATAACTTGCTGTTATGAAACAGGACATAATTTCATACATGTTCAGTGTAGAGGACACCAGGACTAAAAGCATGTTTATTATGCATTTTGGGATACAACAATTGAATAGGGAAATAAATGATATATCAGTTTTCTTATGAAATATTATATATTATTATGAAAATCTGGCCATGTATTACTCCCATTATGAAAATTATTTTTTAACATTCTGTCCCAACAGCAACACATTAATATGCAAATTAGATACAGTGTATAGGTACACTGTGTTTAGTGGGAAACCAGTTTATGGAATTTTTAACACACATATTGCATAAAACAAAATGGTATATCAAATAATTTTGTTATACATTTTAAAACATAGTTGAGAATCATCCTTAAACAAAGTTTAGTATAAAAAAGCCTGAAACCTAAAAATGTATTTGGTGATTTTAAAAAAAATCCCATTGATTTGGCCGTTTGGATGTCTATTTATACCATTTAATTTTAGTCCTTGTGTCCTCTACAGAGGACATATAATCAAATATGAATAAAATATAGAATATATATAAAATAAAATATATATAAAAAATGTTTTTTTTTCTTATGGTCTAAACAATGTAATGACATGAAAACTTTAGTTGTTTTTTTAAGGGGGGGGGGGTTCTCAGGAGGATATTTTAGGTCTAGCAATTTCACTAATATTTGACCAATTCTCGATTTTGTAAGATTTTATCTAGTCAACTTGAAAATGTAACTACAACATGATTCAAGCAACTTTTTCTTTATTAACCCTCTAGTTAAAGAAAAGTATATTCTAAGTGCACCACGCATGACGTTGTCTTCATGATGTAAATGTTAAACAAATCACTAAATGCGTGGCAGCCATATCACCCTGCAGCCCAAGACTGGTTGCCCACTGAAGCTAAGCAGGGTTGAGCCTGGTCAGTACCTGGATGGGAGACCTCCTGAGAAAACTAGGTTGCTGCTGGAAGAGGTGTTAGTGAGGCCAGCAGGGGGTGCTCAACCTGTGGTCTGTGTGGGTCCTAACGCCCCAGTATAGTGATGGGGACACTATACTGTAAACAAGCACCGTCTTTCGGATGAGATGTTAAACCGAGTTCCTGACTCTCTGTGGTCATTAAAAATCCCATGGCACTTCTCATAAAGAGTAGGGTGTAACCCTGGTGTCCTGGCCAAGTTCCCACCACTGGCCCTTGTCAATCATGGCCTCCTAATAATCCCCATCCACTTGATTGGCTCTATCTCTCTCTCGCCTCTCCATCTGCAGCTGGTGTGTGGTGAGCGCACTGGTGCCGTTGTCCTGTGGCAGCCGTTGCATCATCCAAGTGGATGCTGCACACTGGTGGTGGTTGAGGAGAGACCCCCCACATGATTGTAAAGCGCTTTGGGTGTACAACAATACACAAAAAGTGCTATATAAATGCATCATTCATTCATAAATATCTTTGCAGAAAAGATGCATGAACTACAACTACATCTTGTACACACTTTTATTGTGCATATTAGGCTATGTGTTCTGAAATAATACAAGACAAATGCTCAAAAAAACCTCAAGTAATTCCAATTCAAAATGACTAAGGTATAACACATAGAGTGCTATTATTAACTATAAATGCTCTGTAAAACAATGAACAGCGGTTTTCAGCCTGTCACCCTGGATGCAAACCTGAAATATCAGACATACAGTAGTAGTTCTTCGCAGGTTTTGTATTTGATTACGCTGCTTTTCCATAGTTTTTTCTATGTAGACATGGACGCGTTTGACTGTTGCGCTCGCGTCTCTTGCAGCGTCTCGTGCATTAAACGGCATTCTAAAAACACGGAGCTCTAGTTATTAAAAGATGTTTAACTCACATCTTCTTGCATTTTGTCCTATTCCACTGCCCGCGTCGCATCTTTGTCAACACAAAACATTCGGTGTAAATGGCACCTAGAGAGCATCACACGTGAGCGGTTAATCATGTGCATCGACATGCGGTTGGATTATTCTTTTCTCTTTACTGTTATTATCAAAGTGTCTAATTCTAGTGTTTGGTAACATTTCTATTCAAAATCGCCATTCCTCGAGTTATAAAAAATCTAATTTTGGCAAAACATTAAATTCGATTTAATCGATAAAATCTGATAAATCGCCCAGCCATTGCCACAGTGTTTGCTTATTTTTTACTTTATTTAAATTTTTGTGTAATTTTTTATTTTATTTTACATCCAGGTGTACGCCGTGCCTCCAGGCTTTATTCGTTTTGCTCTTATTCGTTCTTTTTCTTATACATTTGGTGCCACGGCGTTTGATGATTGTCAGTTTTTTCTTTTTTTACATTTAAACATTTTGCAAGTTTTTAATTTTATATTAGGCTTATAGCATGGTAATGGTGTATTTGTATTCGTTTTGTTAATTAAAGTCCCATGTTTATTGCAGAAAATGTGTCATTGTAAGTTATAGATAAGCAATTGACCTGAAATGAAAGTGAAAGCAAAATGCGCACGGGCATTAATAAGGTATTTAAAAGCGAAGGAAAGTGAGAGGGAAAACTCCAACGAACTTTGTAAAACCAAACTGTATTATGCAACTTGCCGACAGCGTGTCTGTGGCCAAAATAAAAAGTATTTATGCCTCCACGCAGCACAAACTCAGAGCCAAGCGCACACTCGTATGACGCAGCTGTGCATTTAACAGACGACCAATGACAATGCCCGTTCTAGATGGAATTAAACCAATGGCAATTACATTACCCATTTGCGGAACACGCGAGCCAGATTAATGGTTTTGTTTTGAAAGAGAAAAAAAGCATATATTGCTGGACTCGGTCGAGACCAACTAGAACATTTGGCGAGTCCAATGACCAAGTCCGAGACAAGTCCGAGTCCAAATACCAACAAGTCCAAGACAAGTCCGAGACTATAGAAAAATGTCTCGAGTCCGGACTCGAGTACTACAGCCCTATTCCTACCCCAGACGTTCCGGTTCTCCCCCGCGCCTTTACTCCAGCGCTCCCCGGATTCCTGCAAGAGATCACAGTTACAGTCACGGCTAGTAAGTCTCTGGATCTGGTCACCCGGTGCTGCACTCCCCTCTCGTCACCTCCTGGTTATTCCTCTACCCCTTGCAATAAACTCCTTGTTTTACCACCTACCTCTGTGTCCCGTAGCCTGTGTCGTGACAGACAGTGTGTTAAAAATGACTAAAGTAACCAAAATATTTGATAGGAAAGACTATAAGGAAATGTATTATTAAGACATAAAATAAGGATGCGTTCATTAAAGCAAATCTGCTATGGCTAAATATGTTCAACAAAACCTGTGAAGGGCTGAACCTTTGAAGGACTTGTTCAACCTCATTGACAGCTTAAAGAACAGCATTGGGAGCTTCGAGTTCAAGTTTCCTGTTAATTCTAGCAGCTTTCTGTCAGAATTTGATTCTGAGATTTAAAAATATGCCATGTTGATCCACAGAAAGAGAGAGAGCATGTGTAATTGAATTAAGGGTGGGCGATATGGCAAAAATATCATATCACAAAACCTGAATTTAACCCTGAATGAGTTTCTTTCTTCTGATGAACATACAGTCAGGTCCATAAATATTGGGACATCGACACAATTCTAACATTTTTGGCTCTATACACCACCACAATGGATTTCAAATGAAACAAACAATATGTGCTTTAACTGCAGACTGTCAGCTTTAATTTGAGGGTATTTACATCCAAATCAGGTGAACGGTGTAGGAATTACAACAGTTTGCATATGTGCCTCCCACTTGTTAAGGGACCAAAAGTAATGGGACAATTGGCTTCTCAGCTGTTCCATGGCCAGGTGTGTGTGTTATTTCCTCATTATCCCAATTACAATGAGCAGATAAAAGGTCCAGAGTTCATTTCAAGTGTGCTATTTGCATTTGGAATCTGTTGCTGTCAACTGTCAAGATGAGATCCAAAGAGCTGTCACTATCAGTGAAGCAAGCCATCATTAGGCTGAAAAAACAAAACAAACCCATCAGAGAGATAGCAAAAACATTAGGCGTGGCCAAAACAACTGTTTGGAACATTCTTAAAAAGAAGGAACGCACCGGTGAGCTCAGCAACACCAAAAGACCCGGAAGACCACGGAAAACAACTGTGGTGGATGACCGAAGAATTCTATCCCTGGTGAAGAAAACACCCTTCACAACAGTTGGCCAGATCAAGAACACTCTCCAGGAGGTAGGTGTATGTGTGTCAAAGTCAACAATCAAGAGAAGACTTCACCAGAGTGAATACAGAGGGTTCACCACAAGATGTAAACCATTGGTGAGCCTCAAAAACAGGAAGGCCAGATTAGAGTTTGCCAAACGACATCTAAAAAAGCCTTCACAGTTCTGGAACAACATCCTATGGACAGATGAGACCAAGATCAACTTGTACCAGAGTGATGGGAAGAGAAGAGTATGGAGAAGGAAAGGAACTGCTCATGATCCTAAGCATACCACCTCATCAGTGAAGCATGGTGGTGGTAGTGTCATGGCGTGGGCATGTATGGCTGCCAGTGGAACTGGTTCTCTTGTATTTATTGATGATGTGACTGCTGACAAAAGCAGCAGGATGAATTCTGAAGTGTTTCGGGCAATATTATCTGCTCATATTCAGCCAAATGCTTCAGAACTCATTGGACGGCGCTTCACAGTGCAGATGGACAATGACCCAAAGCATACTGCAAAAGCAACCAAAGAGTTTTTGAAGGGAAAGAAGTGGACTGTTATGCAATGGCCAAGTCAATCACCTGACCTGAATCCGATTGAGCATGCATTTCACTTGCTGAAGACAAAACTGAAGGGAAAATGCCCCAAGAACAAGCAGGAACTGAAGACGGTTGCAGTAGAGGCCTGGCAGAGCATCACCAGGGATGAAACCCAGCGTCTGGTGATGTCTATGCGTTCCAGACTTCAGGCTGTAATTGACTGCAAAGGATTTGCAACCAAGTATTAAAAAGTGAAAGTTTGATTTATGATTATTATTCTGTCCCATTACTTTTGGTCCCTTAACAAGTGGGAGGCACATATGCAAACTGTTGTAATTCCTACACCGTTCACCTGATTTGGATTTAAATACCCTCAAATTAAAGCTGACAGTCTGCAGTTAAAGCACATCTTGTTCGTTTCATTTGAAATCCATTGTGGTGGTGTATAGAGCCAAAAATTTTAGAATTGTGTCGATGTCCCAATGTTTATGGACCTGACTGTAAATGCTATTTTGAAGAATGTGGGAAACCAAACAGTTGCTGGTCCTCAGTGACTTCATAATATTGTTTCCTTCTATTAAAGTCAATGTGGACCAGCAACTGTTTGGTTACCCACATTCGTCAAACTATCTTCTTTTATGTTCAGCACGAGAAATAAATTAATAAAGGTTTGGGACTATGTGAGAGTGAGTAAATAATTACAGAAATCCAATTTAGCCGTGAACTATCCCTTTAATTACAGTCGGCTGCCTGTTTAGTTCTGTCCCTTTAAGAGCTGCACGCATCTAATATAGGCTACAGGCACGCATCCGTTTCTCTCAGCTGTTTACTTTCATTTTAGACATAACCAACCATTACTATATGTAAACCTTGTGTCTTTTGACAGTATTAGTTCAAAAGCTAGGGGTATACGGGGGTCCCCCCGGTGGAGCGGTCAGTTGCGATGCAAGTGTGTCCTTATACTGTCTCCACCCGGCAGGGCAAACCGTGCCTCCTCTTCCGGGCCTGTAGGTACTCATCTGGTCTCATCCGGCGAGGCTTATGTGGCCTGTGGAGATGCTACCTCCACCTAACGCTACAGCGTTACTGCCGGTTCTTCAGGCTGAAAGCACTGAGGGACATGCACAGGGGTGGTCACGATCCGGAAGTTCTGAAAGAGCTCCGTACCGCACCTGACCTCGCGCCACGAGCGACGAAGGTTATGGCACAGTCTCTGGGTCGTGCGATGTCCACACTTGTGGTCCAGGAGCGCCACCTCTGGCTGTGTCTTGTTGACATAGGGACGCCGAAAAAGTTTGGTTCCTCAAGGTTCCTGTATCCCAGACTGGCCTCTTCGGCGACGCAACCGGAAACATGGCCCAGCAGTTCCCGGCTGCACAGGAGCAGACTGAGGCGATCCAACACGTCCTGCCTCGGAAGGCAGCTGCTGCCTCCACCCGTCTACCGGTTGCAGCGCCCAGCCTGCTCGTCGCCAAGGGCGGCCCCCTGCATCCACCCCCGCTCCCGCACCGCATCCGCAGCAGCTTTCAAAAGTGGTGCCGTTGAGCTAGGCATAAGCAGGCCGCCCCGCCTGCTTACCCAGAGAGAGAGGGAACTGCTTCGGGAGAGGGTAAGTGCATCTCTCCCTCCCCCGGAGGAGGGCTGGGTGGATAATCTGTTGTTTCAAAAAATCTTGACAGGAAACGGTTGTCTCTGTCTCTGGGTCCCAAGAGGGCATGGAGAGTCATGGACGGATAAACTCCGGACCCCACTCATCCTCCCTCTCGCCAGCAGGCAGCAGTGGGCGGTTCAAGAGCGTCATCAAAGGCTACTCACGCACCCTCTGCCAAATTATGGAAGCAGGTAAATGTGCACCGCATACTTAGACCTCTCCTCGGTCCGCCGCGGGCCAGGTCCCTGCATTCCACCTCGCTGCCCTACCGCGGGTATGTCGGTGGTCCCGCTGGTCCCGCTTGTACGGTGTCTGGGTGCCCGGGAGCTGCCCAGCCATCTCAATGGCTCCTGTGGACCATCTGACTCGGCTATGCGATTCAGTTCGCCCGGCGTCCTCCCAAGTTCAGGGGCATCCACCTCACAGCAGTGAAGGCAGCTGATGCCATGTCTTGTGAGGAATCACTGTCCTACTGGCGAAGGACGTGATGAAACCGGTCCCTCCAGCCGATATGAAGGCAGGGTTTTTCAGCCTTACATCATTGTGCCCAAGAAAAGCGGTGGGTTATGACCAATCTTGGGTCTGCACATCTTGAACTGGGCCTTTCATAAACCTCCTTTCAAGATGCTCACGCAGGAGTGCATCCTCAGATGCATCCGTCCCCGAGATCGGTCTGCAGCGGTCGACCTGAAGGACCCATACTTCCATGTGTCGATCTTTCCGCGCCACAGGTCAGTCCTGCCGTTTGCGTTCGAAGGACGTGCATATAAGTACTGGGTCCTGCCCTTCGGGCTGTCCCTATCGCCCCGTGTCTTCACGAAAGTAGCGGAGGCAGCCCTTGTACCCTTGAGAGAACAGGGCATGCGCATTCTCAACTACCTCGATGACTGGCTCATACTGGCTTAGTCTCAGGATCAGTTATGCGAACACAGGGATTTGGTGCTCTCGCACCTCAGACAGTTGGGCCTTCGGGTCAACTGGGAAAAGAGCAAACTCTCCCCGATGCAGAGGATCTCTTTTCTCGGTATGGAGACTCGGTATTGGACTCGGTCAATCAGACAGCGCGCCTCACGCAAGAACATGCTCAGTCGGTGTTGAACTGCTTGAATACGTTCAAGAGCAGGACGGCGGTACCACTGAAACAGTTTCAGAGGCTCCTGGGGCATATGGCGGCTGCGGTGGCAGACACGCCGCTGGGGCTGCTCCATATGAGACCGCTTCAACACTGGCTCCATGGCCGAGTCCCAAAGTGGGCGTGGCAGAGCGGCACGCTGTGGGTCCAAGTCACTCCAGCCTGCCGCCAAACCTTCGCCCCATGGTCAGACCTTACGTTTCTTCAGGCAGGAGTGCCCCTGGAACAGGTCTCCAGGCATGCTGTGGTTTACACGGATGCTTCCACCAAGGGCTGGGGGGCCACGTTCAACGGGCTTGCAGTGTCGGGGGTTTGGACGGGTCCCCAACTGCACTGGCACATCAACTGCCTAGAGTTGCTGGCAGTAGACCTGGCCTTGAACTGTCTCAAGAGACGCTTACGAGGCGAGCACGTACTGGTCCGTACAGACAACACTGCGACCGTCACGAACATCAACCGACAAGTTGGTCTACGCTCCCTTAAACGGGTAGAAGCACTGAGGGGCTCCGGTTTCAGGTCAGCTTGCTAAAAACTGCTCCAGAGAGTCCGTACTGTAGACCCTGTCGAACTCCTCCGTCCCCTTGGCAGCCAGATGTAGCAGAGCATCCGGCGCCAGGCCCTCACTCGATGAACGAGGGTTACATACTTTTTTATTATGCTTTTAGGTTAGGTTATTATGCTTTTTTATGGTTTAAAATGACTACATAGCTAGGCTAAAATGAACCCAAATTGAGCTAGACATTAAATCTACAAATCTTGTTCATTTTAAAATCACTTTTACACACAAAGAATGACTATCAAAAGGTAAATATTTATTAAAAACAACAAGAAAACAGTCAAAAAGTAACATGCATGTTAAGAAGAAATGCAGAACAGTATGGCATTAACAGATACAGAGTTTATAAATGAAGCATTGAACATTTGTTGAATAACTTTTAAGATCAAAATTGACTTTTTTGGTAAATTGCATATATTGTATAAAAATATACAAAACACTATTATACAATAATTGTACAATTAGTTAATAGTAAAGTTCTTTACAAACTATTCTGGCATGAGAGTACACAAATAAACCACAACATTAACACTGATATTATAACATTTACCAGAAACATGTGTGTGTGTTACGTATTCGTCTGTCTGTCCTCCATCCCAGCCATTCTTCTGTCTGTCCTCCTTCCCAGCCAATCACCATTGTCATCACACGCCCGCACCTGTCATCACCTGAGCCTCAATCAAGCACACCTGCACCTCGTCTGATCCTCATCACCTCACGCTACTTAAGCACACACCTCTCCTCAGTCAATCGTCGGATCTCGTTACTACAACGCTGAACTCAAACCCCTCATCCTCTACCTTTTGTTATTAATAAATATACCTTCACCATTCCTCATTGTCTCCTGGAGTCCATCCATAACAGAAGATCCGACCCACACCGACAGCTCCGCATCGATGGAGGAACGTGCTCTATTCATTGCGCTGGCGAGCGCGAATCCCGAGCCGTTGGAATTCGCCACGGCATTTGTTCCTCTCGCCCTCGCCAGTTCCCTGGAGGATGGGGTCCTCAAGACCCTGTTCCGGCTCGGGATCTCATACCATCAACCCGTGGAGCTCCCAGACTCCTCCAACCTGAATTGGGAAGAGACAGTAACCCAATGTCTGGGAAGTCTCCAATCCCGAGCCGGAATCCTGTCCAGGTCACCGTTGCCTCCGCTGGTTCCATCCAGCTTGCCTTTGCCTCCGCTGGTCCCGTCCAGCTCACCGTTGCCTCCGCTGGTTCCATCCAGCTCGCCTTTGCCTCCGCTGGTTCCATCCAGCTCACCGTTGCCTCCGCTGGTTCCATCCAGCTCGCCTTTGTCTCCGCTGGTCCCGTCCAGCTCACTTTTGCCTCCGCTGGTTCCATCCAGCACGCCGTTGCCTCCGCTGGTTCCATCCAGCTCGCCGTTGCCTCCGCTGGTTCCATCCAGCTCACCGTTGCCTCCGCTGGTTCCATCCAGCTCGCCTTTGTCTCCGCTGGTCCCGTCCAGCTCACCGATGCCTTCGCTGGTCCCGTCCAGCTCACCTTCGTCTCCGCTGGCACTGTCCAGCTCAGCGCTTCCCGAGCGCCCTCCAGTGCCTGCTCCTCGCCAGCGCCCTCTAGTGCCTGCTCCTCGCGAGCGCCCTCCAGTGCCTGCTCCTCGCCAGCGCCCTCTAGTGCCTGCTCCTCGCCAGCGCCCTCCGGTGCCTGCTCCTCGCCAGCGCCCTCCAGTGCCGACTCCTCGCAAGTGCTCTCCATTTCCTCCGCTGGTCCTGCTCAACGCATCTTCGTCTCCGCTGGTTCCGTCCAGCTCTCCCGAGCACCCACGTGAGTCAGAGCCGCCCGAGCGCCCAAGTGAGTCAGAACCGCCCGAGCTCCCACGAGAGTCAATGCATTCCGAGCACCCTCGAGAGTCAGTGCTTTCCGAGCACCCCCGAGAGTTGGTCCCGTCCAGCTTACCTTCGCCTCCGCTGGCCCCGCCCAGCTCACCTTCGTTGCCGCTGGTTTCGCCCAGCTCACCTTCATCTCCGCTGGCTCCGTCCAGCTCACCTTCATCTCCACTGGCTCCGTCCAGTTTAGCGCTTCCCAAGTGCCCCAGAGAGTCTGCGCTTCCCGAGCGCCCCAGAGAGTCTGCGGTTCCTGAGCACCTCAGAGAATCTGCGCTTCCCGAGCGCCCCCGAGAGTTGGTTTCACCCAGCTCACCTTCATCTACACTGGCTCCGTCCAGTTTAGCGCCTCCCGAGCACCCCAGAGAGTCTGCGCTTTCCGAGCGCCCCAGAGAATTAGCGCTTCCCGAGCGCCCCAGAGAGTCTGCGCTTCCCGAGCGTCCCAGAGAGTCTGCGCTTCCCGAGCGCCTCAGAGAGTCCGCGCTTCCCGAGCGCCCCGGAGAGTCCGCGCTTCCCGAGCGCCCCCGAGAGTCTGCGCTTCCCGAGCGCCCCCGAGAGTCCGCGCTTCCCGAGCGCCCCCGAGAGTCCGCGCTTCCCGAGCGCCCCCGAGAGTCTGCTCCTCCGGAATGGCCCCTAGAGGGGAACCTCCCCAAGAATTTTTTTTTGGGGGGGGCATATAACCCTTGTCTGCGTGGCCGGGCCTAGGACCAAGGCCACAGAACTCCCTGACATGCCCTGGCCACCTGGAAAAAATAGGCCATGGCCACCCGAGGCTCCCGATCCGCCATGGCCACCGGAACTCCAGACCTGCCCTGGAGGCTTCCCCAGTGTCCCTGCCCTGCATCAGCCTCCAGGGCGCCCACCCTCCCTCCCCGGTGTTTCTGTTACGGCGCGGGACGCGCCATCCGGGAGAGGGAGGTAATGTTACGTATTCGTCTGTCTGTCCTCCATCCCAGCCATTCATCTGTCTGTCCTCCTTCCCAGCCAATCACCATTGTCATCACACGCCCGCACCTGTCGTCACCTGAGCCTCAATCAAGCACACCTGCACCTTGTCTGATCCTCATCACCTCACGCTACTTAAGCACACACCTCTCCTCAGTCAATCGTCGGATCTCGTTACTACAACGCTGAACTCAAACCCCTCATCCTCTACCTTTTGTTATTAATAAATATACCTTCACCATTCCTCATTGTCTCCTGGAGTCCATCCATAACAGTGTGAAAGAATGTGAGTATGTGTATGAATGACTGAGTGTAAACTCCATTTCTAATAAACAACACAGAACAAGCATTTAACATTTGGTTTTTACAAATTATACACGTACAGTTTGTTTCATAGTCCACGAATACAGATCATGCATCACTGTTAATTTTCATGATCTCTTTAGCATAACTGATGTTTTCATGATCATCAGCACAGCATGTGATATCTTTTAAAGCATCCAGGGCAGCTTCCTCCTTTAAAACCACTGTTGCATCAGTTTGGGGGAAATTGTCCTAGCATTTATCCCAGTCACCGCCTGTTCTTCATCAGTGACCTAAAAAGAGAAAAACATTTGAAAAAAAGAAAACATTTAATGAAACTATCCATTTTCAGATAGAGGTGCATTCACATCAGTAAGGACAGGTAAATAGTCTGTTTTTTTTGTGTGGTCACTTTGTGTGGTTGTTTAATGTCTATCTACCATAGCGCTCTAGAATGCTATAATGGCAGCACTAGTGTGAGGGCATGTAATATTGTTTAAATAAATACAAACCCGATTCCAAAAAAGTTGGGACACTGTACAAATTGTGAATAAAAACAGAATGCAATGATGTGGAAGTTTCAAATTTCAATATTTTATTCAGAATACAACATAGATGACATATCAAATGTTTAAACTGAGAAAATTTATAATTTTAAGGGAAAAATAAGTTGATTTAAAATTTCATGGCATCAACACATCTCAAAAAAGTTGGGACAAGGCCATGTTTACCACTGTGTGGCATCCCCTCTTCTTTTTATAACAGTCTGCAAACGTCTGGGGACTGAGGAGACAAGTTGCTCAAGTTTAGGAATAGGAATGTTGTCCCATTCTTGTCTAATACAGGCTTCTAGTTGCTCAACTGTCTTAGGTCTTCTTTGTCGCATCTTCCTCTTTATGATGCGCCAAATGTTTTCTATGGGTGAAAGATCTGGACTGCAGGCTGGCCATTTAGGTACCCGGATCCTTCTTCTACGCAGCCATGATGTTGTAATTGATGCAGTATGTGGTCTGGCATTGTCATGTTGGAAAATGCAAGGTCTTCCCTGAAAGAGACGACGTCTGGATGGGAGCATATGTTGTTCTAGAACTTGGATATACCTTTCAGCATTGATGGTGCCTTTCCAGATGTGTAAGCTGCCCATGCCACACGCACTCATGCAACCCCATACCATCAGAGATGCAGGCTTCTGAACTGAGCGCTGATAATAACTTGGGTTGTCCTTGTCCTCTTTAGTCCGGATGACATGGCATCCCAGTTTTCCAAAAAGAACTTCAAATTTGTATTTGTCTGACCACAGAACAGTTTTCCACTGTGCCACAGTCCATTTTAAATGAGCCTTGGCCCAGAGAAAACGCCTGCGCTTCTGGATCATGTTTAGATATGGCTTCTTTTTTGACATATAGAGTCTTAGCCGGCAACGGCGAATGGCACGGTGGATTGTGTTCACCGAAAATGTTTTCTGGAAGTATTCCTGAGCCCATGTTGTGATTTCCATTACAGTAGCATTCCTGTATGTGATGCAGTGCCGTCTAAGGGCCCGAAGATCACGGGCATCCAGTATGGTTTTCCGGCCTTGACCCTTACGCACAGAGATTGTTCCAGATTCTCTGAATCTTTGGATGATATTATGCACTGTAGATGATGATAACTTCAAACTCTTTGCAATTTTTCTCTGAGAAACTCCTTTCTGACTCCTTTCACTATTTTTCGCCGCAGCATTGGGGGAATTGGTGATCCTCTTCCCATCTTGACTTCTGAGAGACACTGCCACTCTGAGAGGCTATTTTTATACCCAATCATTTTGCCAATTGACATAATAAGTTGCAAATTGGTCCTCCAGCTGTTCCTTATATGTACATTTAACTTTTCCGGCCTCTTATTGCTACCTGTCCCAACTTTTTTGGAATGTGTAGCTCTCATGAAATCCAAAATAAGACAATATTTGGCATGACATTTCAAAATGTCTCACTTTCAACATTTGATATGTTATCTATATTCTATTGTGAATAAAATATAAGTTTATGAGATTTGTAAATTATTGCATTCCTTTTTTATTCCCAATTTGTACAGTGTCCCAACTTTTTTGGAATCCGGTTTGTATATTGCTTTCAGAAAGTTTCTTCTTTACTGAAATATTAAAACAGACATGATGACATTCACATACCCCACAAATGTCCATGTTCGTGGAGGGCTGCTCTTTAACGGGTTAGTTCACCAAAATGGTCATAATTTACTCTCCCCATGTTGTTCCAGACCCATTCAAACTCTGCTAATTTTTGGAACAAAAATAAATATATTTAATATTCTCTTAATTTTTGTCCTCCATTGCAAGCTTGCAAGTCTGGGAGACCAATATTTTCTTCTGAACAGACATGTTCGCTATCATGTAATTTAAGATTTATTTATATATAAACTCTGTATTTATGAAGCTTGAAAATACAGATTATCTAGACTCTCAATGGATTAACAAAAAATTATGAGAGAAAATTTTAAATATATAAATTTGTGTTCTAAAGACAGACAAAAGTCTTATAGGTTTGGAATGACATTAGATTTTTTTGTGTGAACCAAGAATGATGACTCTCCAAATTAAACAACTCCAAAGTTGGTTTGAGTTCTGCAATGAAAAACACAGACATAAATGGTTTACATAAAATATGAGCAAGTAATCATACTGTTGTTGCATCAAAATGTGAAGTAAACAGGCAGGAGACAACAGAAACATTTATTATTGTTTATTATTATTGTTATAAATTACATCAATCTCAAAAGAATGATGCTCTCCTATGTCTCTGGCAATCAACATCTACAAAAAAACAAAGACATTTTGTTTTACTCTTAGTAAAAAAATTGATAACATGGAATTATGAAGTTTACTTGCCTTAAACTGTCTTTCCCTCTCTTCCGAAGAAGCTGAGAAAATCGCCTCCTCCTCACACAAGCAGGCTTGTCACAAATCCAACCTCTGTGGCTCCCTCTGATCGCCACCAGAGGGAACCATCACCGGAGTACTAACCGGTTCTCTCGGACTCCATTTCCCATGACCCCGTGCCTAAGACTGATCACCCGCACAGGTGCCAGCCATTATCCGGGCTATTTAAGCCAGTGCATTCCATACCCTCGTTGCGAAGTCTTGTTTTGCTATTGCTAACATTTCCAAGCGTCTTTCCCTTGAGTGATTACCTGTGTACTACCTGGACTGATTATTCTCTTCTGACCGTTTGCTGCCTGCCTTATTGACCTCGCCTGCCTACTGATTATTCTCTCTGTCTGCCGCCTGCCCTGACACATTGCCCTGTCTCTGTTTATGAATCCGCCTTGTCTATGCTGCCCTTGATACTGCTGTACGATCTTTGCCTGTCTGACCTCTTCTTTGTGTTAATAAAGCTGCAAATGGATCACAACGTCACTGACCCCTCATTACAGAAGACTTCGCCCGAAATCGATCCAGCAGTGTTCTACCATTTCACTACGGAGGTATCTGCCCAAGCCTCAGCACTGACTTCACATCAACAACAGCTTAGTCGACTTACCTCGCTCACGGAGGAGTTGGTGAAGACCCTGCAAGCTCTCCAGCTTTCGCCAACCGCGATGAATCCTCCTATGCATATTCCACCACCTCCAGTTCCCGTTACTGCCAGCCCACACTTGGCGTTTCCCGAAAAGTTTGACGGATCACCCTCAAGGTGTAAGGGGTTTTTGCTGCAATGCTCTATGTTTGTTAACCAGCAACCCACACTATATTCCACAGACGAGAGTCGTATTGCCTTTGTTTGCTCTCTTCTCACCGGACGAGCGCTGGAATGGGCCACTGCTGTGTGGAGTGATGAACGCGCTGTTTTCCCGTCATTTACCAGTTTTCTGCAGCGCTTCAGGGAGGTTTTCGAACACCCCGCTGGGGGCAAGGAGGTGGGCGAGCAGTTACTAGCCCTCCGTCAAGGAAGAAGTACAGCAGCAGACTATGCACTATCCTTCCGCACACTCTCTGCGCAGACCGGGTGGTCGGATGATCCTCTCAAACTCCTCTTCCGTAAAGGTCTCAGTGCGGAGCTTCAGTCGGAACTGGCCTGCCGCGACGAGGGTAAATCTCTGGACCAATTCATCGACCTGGCAATTCACATTGATAACCTCGTTCGCTCACGACGACAGCCTCGTTTCCTCTCGGCTTCTGCCGGTATGACATCACTGCCTGAACCTGAACCCATGCAATTAGGCTTTACTCATCTCAGCGTGGAGGAGAGAGAGAGAAGGATGCGCCAAAATCTATGTTTGTACTGTGGCCTCCCTGGACACCTGAGAGCTTCTTGTCCCACTCGTCCGCCTCGCAACCCTTCATCGGTGAGTAAGAGTTCTACCATATCCTCTGTCTTAGAGATACCAGTTACCTTAAGGGTTAATGGGGAGGTTATTGAGACCACGGCTCTTATCGACTCTGGGGCAGCGGGAAATTTCATTGACTCTGCATTCTCAAAGACTCATAAGATTCCCCTTGTGGCTTGTGAATCTCACTTGGCAGTGGCAGCGCTAGATGGACGTCCGCTAGGCTCCGGCCGGATTCAATTCACCACCGAGGATCTATCACTGTGCACCGGAGCCTTTCACACAGAGACCATCCGACTGTTCGTCTTTCAATCACCTCAAACTCCTATCATCCTGGGACTCCCCTGGCTGGAGAAACACAACCCGACTATCTCCTGGTCCGATAAACAGATAATTCAGTGGTCTGAAACCTGCCGTCAGCGCTGTCTAGATCTAACTCTTCAAAGGGGAGGTGGAGTAACGGCGCCTCTCCTTGCACATCGACTTCCTTGAGTACCACGATCTAATCGAGGCTTTCAGCAAGACCAAAGCCTCACAACTACCTCCTCATCGTTCAAGTGACTGTGCCATCGATCTGCAACCCAATTCACATCCACCCAAGGGCCGAGTTTTCCCCCTATCACAACCTGAGTCTGAAGCCATGAAGTCATACATCGAGGAGGAGTTAGCTAAGGGCTTCATTCGTCCATCCACATCACCTGCATCAGCCGGATTTTTCTTCGTCAAGAAGAAGGACGGAGGACTCCGTCCGTGCATTGACTACCGAGCTCTCAATGATCTTACTGTCAAGTTCCGTTACCCCCTACCACTAGTCCCAGCGGCCTTGGAACAACTTCGAACGGCCAAGTACTTTACTAAACTCGATCTTCGCAGTGCTTACAATCTAATTCGCATCCGAGAGGGCGACGAGTGGAAGACGGCATTTTCCACTACCTCGGGGCACTATGAATATCTTGTAATGCCGTTCGGGCTGGTCAATAGTCCTTCTGTTTTCCAGGCATTCATTAATGATGTGTTTAGAGACATGCTAAATCGCTGGGTCATCGTGTATATCGACGACATCTTGATCTACTCTGACTCCTATGAGGACCATGTCAAGCAGGTTCGTTCAGTACTCCAACGCCTCCTCACCCATCAATTGTATGCCAAGATCGAGAAATGTGAGTTCCACCAGACATCTGTATCATTTCTCGGATATGTGATCAGTTCGGGAGGGGTAGCCATGGATGACAAGAAGGTTCAGGCTGTAATAGACTGGCCACAGCCGGTCACCTTAAAGGAGTTACAACGCTTCCTGGGCTTTGCCAATTTCTATCGGCGATTCATCCGCAACTTCAGCACAGTCGCAGCACCCATGACATCTATGCTCAAGAAGGGGAGACAACATCTCATGTGGACACCGGCAGCCATTTCCGCCTTCCAGAAACTCAAGGAAAGATTCACCACGGCTCCCATCCTGCATCACCCAGATCCTGAACGGGAATTTACCGTGGAGGTGGATGCTTCCAGTACTGGGATTGGTGCGATTCTCTCCCAACGACATGGTAATCCTCCCAAATTATACCCTTGTGCCTTTCACTCACGCAAACTCACCCCCACGGAACAGAATTATGATGTGGGCAATCGAGAACTACTAGCTATGAAGGCAGCTTTTGAGGAGTGGCGTCATTGGCTCGAAGGAGCCAAACATCCATTCACAGTGTTGACCGATCATCGCAACCTGGAGTATCTGAGGTCCGCCAAGAGGCTTAACCACAGGCAGGCAAGATGGGCTTTATTCTTCACCCGTTTTGATTTTTCTGTGACATATCGCCCAGGCACACAGAACACGAAGGCTGACGCCCTGTCCAGACTACACGAATCATCCATAGTACCACTCACCCACGAGTCCATTATCTCGCCTACCGTAATTCTAGCTCCCATCCAATGGGACATCATGACAGAGATCACTGAAGCTCAGGCCACCGACCCTCCACCGGCCGAAACTCCACCCAATCGCACGTATGTACCACTTGCTCTGCGTCAGAGAGTTATTCAATGGGTACACTCTACCCTCAGTTCAGGTCATCCAGGTATCGCTGCCACTGTTCAGTTACTCACCAATCGCTTCTGGTGGTCCACATTGCAGGCCGATACGATCACCCACATTCGGAAATGTCCCACCTGTAATGTATCCAAACCCTCTCACCAACTACCACCGGCCTCTTACAACCTCTACCCATTCCACAACGCCCCTGGTCTCACATAGCCATTGACTTCATCACGGATTTACCGCTATCAGGGGGTCATACCACCATCCTCACAGTGGTCGATCGCTTCTCTAAAGCATGTCGCTTCATACCTCTGCCTAAGCTACCCACTGCCCTTGAGACAGCCGAGGTCCTGTGCAACTACGTTTTCCGATTCTATGGCCTCCCCGAGGATATAGTATCCGATCGAGGACCTCAATTCACCTCCCGAGTCTGGTCCGCCTTCTGCCACAAGCTCAACATCAACGTCAGCCTCACCTCCGGTTACCATCCTCAGTCCGCTTAAATCAAGAACTCACCCGTTTCCTCCGTTCATACTGTCATCGCAATCAGGCCGACTGGAGCCGCTTCCTCTTATGGGCCGAGTATGCCCAGAACTCTCTCTGCAAACCTGCCACGGGCCTCACCCCTTTCAAATGTGTGCTGGGTTTCCAACCTCCCTTATTCCCATGGTCCGGGGAACCCTCAGAGTTACCGGCTGTAGATTCGTGGCTCCAGCGGAGCGAGGAGACCTGGAATGAGGCTCATGTCCACCTTCAACGGGCCGTTCGACGAACCAGGGAACAGGCTGATCGTAGGCGGCGGGCGAATCCCAACTACCATCCCGGTCAATGGGTCTGGCTATCCACCCGTGATCTTCGGCTTCGGCTTCCTTGCAAGAAGCTCAGTCCCAGGTACGTGGGTCCCTTCAAAATCCTTCGACAAATAACTCCTGTTTCATTCCGTTTGGCTTTGCCCTCCAATTATCGTATCTCACCCACCTTTCATGTGTCTCTGTTGAAGCCCGCTGGTGGTTCGAGAGGAGCGGAGGACCAGGAGGAGGCTGGTGACCACGGAGCCCCTCCCATCATCATAGACGGCGAGGAGGTGTACCGAGTGCAGGAGATTCTAAACTCCCGTCGCCGGGGCAGGGTAATTCAGTACCTGGTGGATTGGGAGGGGTTCGGCCCGGAGGAAAGGTCCTGGGTCAGTGCCGAGGACATTCTGGATCCCTCTCTCACCACTGATTTTCATAGGACCCATCCGGAAAAGCCAGCCCCGAGACCACGCGGTAGACCCCGGCGTCGTTTGCCTCCTCATGTCAGGAGCCGCTCGCAGGGGGGGGGGCTCTGTCACAAATCCAACCTCTGTGGCTCCCTCCGATCGCCACCAGAGGGAACCATCACCGGAGTACTAACCGGTTCTCTCGGACTCCATTTCCCATGACCCCGTGCCTAAGACTGATCACCCGCACAGGTGCCAGCCATTATCCGGGCTATTTAAGCCAGTGCATTCCATACCCTCGTTGTGAAGTCTTGTTTTGCTATTGCTAACATTTCTGAGCGTCTTTCCCTTGAGTGATTACCTGTGTACTACCTGGACTGATTATTCTCTTCTGACCGTTTGCTGCCTGCCTTATTGACCTCGCCTGCCTACTGATTATTCTCTCTGTCTGCCGCCTGCCCTGACCCCTTGCCCTGTCTCTGTTTATGAATCCGCCTTGTCTACGCTGCCCTTGATACTGCTGTACGATCTTTGCCTGTCTGACCTCTTCTTTGTGTTAATAAAGCTGCAAATGGATCACAACGTCACTGACCCCTCATTACAAGGCTACTGTGTCCTTAACTCCAAAGTTGGTTTGGGTTCTGCAATGAAATAAAGGGACACTAATAGTTTATATAAAATATGAACATATAATCATACTGTTGTTACATTAAAATATGAAGTAAACAGGCAGGAGACAACAGCAACATTTATTGTCTAACAATAACTTGCATCAATCTCAAAAGAATGATGCTCTCCTATGTCTCTGGCAATCAATATCTACAAAAAACAAAGAAACATTATTTTAATCTTAGTAAAAGAAAAAGTGATGGAATTATGAAGTTTACTTGCCTTAAAACTATCTTTCCCTCTCTTCGGAAGAAGCTGAGAAGCCTCCTCCTCACACAAGCAGGTTGCTGTGTCCTTAACTCCCGGCGCGGGCACAATGAAGACACAAGCTCAACAAGTCTGAAATATTACATGCAAGACATTACTGTTGACAATTATCACTTAATCAGCCTCAAAATAATTATGATAGTCTTTATTACATAACGCCGTTTGCTTTAGGAAACTACATTCAGCTTAACCGAGAACAACAAGATAACGAATTAACATGTAAATGTGTTGATTGCCATCTATTAACCACTCAAAAAGTGCAGATATTGTAAAATATTATCTAAATATGACATAAGACACTCACGGACGTTATAAAAGTACGTTAAGTTAACTCTTCCGTTCAGTAAAGACCTCCGTGAAAACTCTGAGGTGAAAACCACGTCCGCGTATTTTTCAATATAAGCTATTTTCGGACTATTTCCGCCTTCCATGAACCTCAAAATACTCCCAGACACAAACAATGAATGATGACTTTACATTTTTAATCTTTACTTACCATAACATCTTTCACTCGCTTCTTGCTTCTTTCAGGCTGAGAAAATGGCGGCTTCTCGCACTGGTGTCGTCCAATGTTGACTTGACGTGCGTGCTCTCTTTCACGTCCGTGTTCCCAACCCAGCACCGCTGGGTTATGATCAAGACCAATTTTCAACACAAAATTGGGTTAAAACAACCCAACGCCCTTACCCAGTGGTCTCAACCAGCATTTGGGTTGAAAAAAACAAACCAGAGTTTTTTAGAGTGCAGGCTACACAATCATGGGGAAGACTGCTGATCTGACAGATGTCCAGAAGACAATCATTGACTCCCTTCACAAGGAGGGTAAGCCACAAACGTTCATTGCCAAAGAAGCTGGCTGTTCACAGAGTGCTGTATCCAAGCATGTTAACAGAAAGTTGAGTGGAAGGAAAAAGTGTGGGAAAAAAAGATGCACAACCAACCGAGAGAACCGCAGCCTTATGAAGATTGTCAAGCAAAATCGATTCAAGAATTTGGATGAACTTCACAAGGAATGGACTGGGGTCAAGGTATCAAGAGCCACCACACACAGACATGTCCTTAATTTGGCTACAGTTGTCGTCAGAGGCGTCTTACCTGGGCTAAGGAGAAGAAGAACTGGACTGTTGCCCAGTGGTCCAAAGTCCTCTTTTCAGATGAGAGCAAGTTTTGTATTTAATTTGGAAACCAAGGTCCTAGAGTCCGTAGGAAGGGTGGAGAAGCTCATAGCATGGTTTTTGTCTAATTTTTCTTGACAAGAAATGTATTAATTAAGACGTGGTACCGGTGTATTTTTTGGCATCCACATCAAACGAGACTTTTCAGACGCACATGGCAGCTTTTCCTCAGTGCCAAAAGCGAGTAAAATGAGTGCGGAAAAGATACACCAGCCAAATGAGCTTCAGTAGAACAATGAGATACTGTTAGGCTATATGTCAGTAAAACAAACTTTCCTGTCCGGTCAGCCGTCACTGTGCTCATGGCGCATGATCTGATTGCATCATCATAAATGAGCGCACAAGAAACTGTGAGCATACGACGTATTTCTGTCATCAGTTAAGTCATGAAATTACCAAAAAGGCGATTAAAGCTGCAAACTGTGCATGCATATATGTATGCATTACATTTCAGAACGTCTCTCAAATGCATACTAAAATATAGGCTATCGTGCAATTCCAGATCACAATAAGGCGCAAGCTGATATGTATTTTAATTTGTAATTTAATGCACAAGTAAATGTGAGCACAGTGCACTTATACTAGAAAATATGCGCTATTTTGTCATTTATTTTAAAAGAAAAAAACGAAAATAATACAATTTAAATGCATAAAACAACTAATTTAAAATCTGGCATTTATGTGCTGTTGTCTTCCGACCTTTTTCACATTCTTATCACTACCTGCATGTCTCATCCAGGAGTATGTAATGTTAGAGAACAAGTTTTTTGGGGTTTTGAGAGCCAGAACCAAACTGACAGAGCAATTAAGCTATAGTGAGCCCCTTTGTTAAAATACCTGGAGGTGAGGAATAATACAAATATTGTCATATTCACTCATATTGTCATATCAAGTATTACTTGATATAATAATTCACAATTATCTCAATTACAATTAAGTAGAAATTAATTGTATTCAGCTGTGTTTTAGGCACTAGTACTTTAGGTCTAGTACTTTATAATCAACCACATTTTTATATTGAAATAATGAAGAATTCTGTGCCACCCTAGGCTGGTTGCTGGCCCCTCCCTGGCCACCCCTATGAAAACATCCTGGCTCCGCCACTGAATTGGTATGACGAAACAAGGAAAAAAATTCTCATGCTATTCCGACGCATATTTCATGATTTAAATGGGAACACATAGGCGTATGCACAATACTTCAGAGACGGACCAGCTTTTTACTTTAAAAGAATGCAAGAATACCAAACAAACATATCACATTAAACATCATTAAAATCGGACAAGCTTATACATCTTATAAAACATTAACCATGACTAAAGACTGTACAAATTAAACAGTAATAGGCCCAGTGGCGGCTCCAGGATTTTTTTGTTGGGGGGTGCTAAAGGGGGGTTAACAGTTCAGAGGGGGTGCTGAAAAAATTATTAAATTGAGAGAAAGTAATGAACGCTTAAACTTTAGCTATCAGTTTTTTATATACAGCAGCTTCGAAAAAGAGGCAGAAAGTTCCAAAGTATTTTTTAAAATGAACTTTAGTATATGCTACTTTTTTCTGTGGTATTAAACTTCCCGTATGCCCCAGTTATTAGAAATATACTAATGCCAACTGCCAAATATGACACTTACAATGTCATATAATTTATGAAAGAATATAGAAAAGAGAGAAAGTTGGGATTTTTTCTTTTTTTCAATTCAATAAAAACTAAAACTTTTTTTTTTTTACAATTCATGAAATTATTTCCACACGGGCACACATTGGGCACTGATTTGCATTGTATCATGTGTCGATGATAGCCATAGATACGCATAAAAAATAGCCAATATTAAGAGGCTTAGCATTTTCAATTAATGTAGGCCTGTTACATTCTACTTATCATTAGGCATATTATTATTATTATTAGATTACTTTTATTATTCAATTACATGAAATAATTGCCCCGCAATAATTTTATAGTGCATCACCGCATGATGCGCTGTGAGGATAATTAAAGATTAGCCTATTAGCTTACTCCTCATTGAAAATGTTTAAACAATTTTTTTTGAACAGGTCTATTAATTTATACAATGAATTATAGGCCTATAATTCAAATTATTAACACTGCAGTCATCAATGACAATTCAGAGCAGCTTTATTTCAGGCACTGATTTTCAAAAACAATCTGTTTAACGCGAACTGCGTATCTTCTCATGTTTTTCACTATACGAGCCACAAGAGAAATATTAAGGGAATAGTTTATGACAGTTATATACCGTTATCAGCACACGTTAGAGTAAATTCGTCTCTGGTTGTCTCAGAGAGAATATGCGCCGTTAATGCAGCGTTAGCCATCAGTTTTTTTTTGCTTTCACTTTCTCTGTAGTGAATTGACATTCACCATCTTGTGCAAAGTTTTTATGCGTTGCTTGCTTGAGTTGCTTGACCCCTCCCCCATAATATCAATTGCTTATAGGCCACATATTAGGCACTTTTTTTTAGGTTTTAATGCTTAATTTTCTTTGTTAACGAGAGTGACACCGAGAGTTAAAAACAGGAAAAAAATAAAAAATTAGTGGGGCTGGGCCGGGGTTAAGCAGGTTTCTGATGGGGCCCCGTCAAGCCCCGTCCTAGCTCCGCAACTCTCAGTGTGCACAACGTAACAGCAAAACAACGAGTAACAACAAAACGCTTCTGTAAAATAATTAAAGCAAACAGGATGTAATACATTTATGAAGCTATTATTTCAGCTTTGGGGAATCATTTATTAAAGATTCAATATTGCTTTGATTGAAGAGATATTAATCTTTAACTTATGATTTATACTTTATTAACGACTCGTCCAGCGACCATTAACACCAGTATATCTTTAACTATTTTGTTTATCTTGCTTCGTAGCCAATGATAAAACAAACTAAATTTGTACTTTATCAAAATTGAGCTAGGTAACGCAATCTTTGGCAAATAGTATAAAACTTGAAAATCAAACAGCCCAAGACATCATTCTTTATAAATGAAACAAGGTTTATTTGCTAACTGTTATTCTACAATACTACATTAAACGTACTAAAGCACATATACACACATAAACATACGCACACACATAAGGAGTTTTGCGGTTTGAAAAGAGTTTTAAGGCTAACACTCTCTTGCTATCTCGTAACTTTACCAGAGGAAGATCACAGCAGAGACTTCGCTATCTTGACTGCATACAGATCAATTCACCAGCAACAGTAAGACAATAGACATTTGTTTGGTCTACTTGCTTTCAGTTGAGTTGTCAGCTGATCTGGGTTCCCGCGTGTTTTCCTGGAAACCTCCGGCTGCTGGTTGCGTGATGTCCCTGGGGAAACCCTCTTGCATTGGCGGTTGTTTGGATCCTTTGTGACATTAAGACGCTATTAGGGAAGCTTGTTTTTAGAGTTCTTACGGCTTCAGGCGTTTAAAGTTTTTCAGTGAGACCTTTTGTCGAAGTCTCTTTGAGTTCTTTAGGGTTCATCAG